>PVIH01003589.1:0-85409 GCA_004025045.1 Sigmodon hispidus
AACTCTCCCTCCCAGGCCAGGATACAGGCGCTGAGGCCCGCCGAGCCCTCCTCACCTCTGGTCAGGGTTCGAATCCGCCCCTCAGAGACCCCTGCAGTTAGTTTGCTCAGTTCACTCAGTTCGGGGTCGCGGTAGGGATCCTTGCAGATACCCTCAGCAGCAGCAGGAGCTGTGGGTGTGGCCAGGTGCAGAGTTCAGCAGCCCCTGCTCCAGAGTGCGCTGGGACGCTGCAGAGAGCACAGGTCCAGGATCTGGTATTTTCTTAAACAAAATTACAAACTCACAATAGCTGTGATTTAGGATTAAATACTTTCACATTTAGTTTTCATTATACATCTGAAATATACCTTATTTACCTCAACATAAAAGCCCTACATCACACTATAAGTCTGCCAGCACTTGTTTAAGTTCTTAAGGTGTAGTTTGTCATTCCATTCCAGCTAGTCACTGGGAGAAGCACCCTAATTTCTCTCTGATTGGGATACTCAAAATTCTGGTGGTAGTACCCAAGGGTGGGTAGTGACCCAAGGGTAGTACCCAAGGGTGGGTAGTGACCTAAGAGTCTGCTGGTGAGCTCTGAATGGTAGACACAGAAGCAGCCCTGTATTGTACCAGGTCTCTAGCCAAGGAAAGCTGAAGGAAAAATGAAGATGAGGATCCCACCTATGCAATGGAAATAAACCAAGTAACTGAAATAATAAATACAAATACATCCTTTGCATTTGATCACATGTCCTTTGATGAGATGTGGTTTTCCTTTAGAAGTATGGCATTTGAGGAAAATAGCTATACTGATGTGGTGTTTTGTTGTCACAGATTAAAGCATAAAGATAGTCACCACTGTCGAAAAAGGGACAAGCTCCTGTGGGTGTCTGATGCTAGTCTCCACCTAATTAATAATCTATGTCCCCAAGCAGATCACAAAACATAAATGCCTATGTCCATTCACTTCTTTTCTTTAGCAAGTGACTCGAAGCTATTCTTCATCTAGTGAGGCTCAGTTGCTGCCTTTTTGACCCATTGAGGATCATAAAATTACATACGCCTGAGTACCTTCCAGGAAGATTTAGGTCATAATCTTTGGGAAAAGAGTTGAGAAATCATTTGATATATTTATTTTACAAGTTCTGTAGCAGATGCCATAGTTAGACCTACCTGACTTTGGAAAGTAATTTACACTTCTTAATAAAACAAATGGAACATTTATTTCATTCCGTTACCTCATTATTTTTCATCTCTTTCCTTTTACATCAAGGTACGAATCAGTTTTATTCAGGTTTAAATTTCTAAAACCACCACCATCATTTGCCATATATGAAGAACCTTAATAGGATGTTAAAAACTAATAACCCTTCAAGAATAATATCTTAGGCAAGACAGATGACTCAGTGGGTAAGAATGCCTCTGTACATGCATGAGGACCTGGATTCAGATTCTAACATCCATGTAAAGGGTGGATGTGACCTCACACACTCTTTTGGAGGGGGCCAGGATGAGGGCATCTCTGGGGCTTGCCTGCTACCAGGCAGGTCCAGGAGGAGACTGTCTCAAAGAAATAAGGAAGAAAGTGAGAAATCAGGACACTGGACATTTTCCCCTGGCCTTCTGAGTGCATATGGAGTTGTGCATATAAGTCACATACATACTTAGGTATACACACATGAACACACTAAATAAACACAAATAAATAATTAAAACAAATATTAGAATAGCTCCTTTGAAACTTATCAAGAGCACTTTGCCCTTAGCCCTATCTCAGCTGCTCAAAATGTTTGAGGACACTCCTCTCTCCTCCATTCAATTGTCCTGGAAGTATAGGTCCTCCAGCTGGCTTCCTTTTAATCATTTTTGATCCCACACTCCATACTCTCCCCACCTCCCTATAATGCTCTGCAGGAGAGTCCCCTTAGCATCAGCCCCTGAGCTTTGGAATTCAATTCTGTGTCTTTTAGTCATGGAACCTCTCTCCTTGTAGGTTCTGGTAGAGGCAGGCATCAGGGATTCAGTGATTCATTTTCCCTGCATGAAACAAGAAGGCCAGTAGAGTTAAAATCAGAAGTAAGCTATTCCATTGTTGATCCTTGGAGATAATGCCTGCTCTGAGTCCATGCCCCTGTCAGTAAAAGTATCTGTAAAATATATCACAATGCCTGCTTTGTTGATGATATCAATACATATTTTCTGATAGGTAACCTGATTCTTTTTTTATTATTATGAATAAAGAAGTCACATTTTCTATCCTTGTATATCCTTATTCAAGGTCCCTTCCTCCTCCCACCACATCAGGTCATTCTCTCTTATTCTTAATGGACTCTATAGTTAAATATTTACTGCCTTTAAAAATATCTTCCATTCATATTAAATCTCCATTGCAGCATCTTAATGAATTACTGTGACTGACATCATTGAGGTGTCAGAAAGTCAATGTATCTGTCTAGTGCTCACTGAACTTAATAGGAAGTATGTGAATCACAAAGATGGAGGCTTTCTATGTCTTTCCAGTAGATGATGTTTCTCTCCTGGGGCAGAGTCAACAATGGAACTCTGGGAGATTAAGATAATTGGTGGTTTTGTGGTAAAAGCACTTTTAAATTATTGGCAGGGAAATAGTGAGTGTGTCTGCATCCTCACATACCACTTCCTTTAGTTACTATGGATCAACAAATAAACAAGGCTCTACCTAAGAACTACCTCATTATTTTCTTTACTTTTTCTCTATAACTGTATTTCTGGCTGTGCTTACTGGGTGGCTTTCTATAATTGGGTTCAAACGTATCAGTAAGCATAGCTGTCACTATACACTCTTAAAACTAATCTCTAAATAAACAGTGAAGCTTTTAGTAGAATGTATGGCCAAGAGATTTTCCTGATAGTGAAAAAATTAAATCCTCCAACATTATTTTTCTATACTGATTCTGTGGAGATTACAGAGGTAAGCTGATGTGTTGGTGAAATTTAGCTTGTGAGTATCAGCTATACTAACTCAAAGGGATTTAAAGCAAGAGAGCCGCTTCTCTGGGGATATTATAACAGTCCAGAGTCCCACATCCAGCAGTGCTTCCTAAAAGGATGATTTTCCCAGATACTGAGCAAAGGGCACAGTATCTAGACTTGACTTATTAACGTCTCTAGAATGGTATCAAGTATATAGTGGAAAAGTTGTTGTGTAGGAAGGACATGCACAGGGAATAGAAAGCAGAAGAGAGTGTTACTTTTTTACATTTCTCTGTTCTAGCATTTTCTTATAAATGAAGAAGCAAGGGCCCATATAGACGTCTCGGTGGTTAAAAGCACTTTCTGTCAAACAATCTGAATCCAGATCCCAGCACCCACAAAACAAGCCAGACATAAACAGCTTAAACTATGGTTCAGAGAGTTCCAAAATTTTCTTGCCAAGTTATGCACACAGGTCCAGATTACACACACACACACACACACACACACACACACAGAGAGAGAGAGAGAGAGAGAGGAACTTTAAAAGATAAGAAGAGGCAAGGAGGGATTACATGTTGTTCAGAGTTAGAATTCTTGCCCAACAGGTTTAATCCCCAACATTGCAAAAGATGTTTGCAGGACAAATATACAAACATTTGCTGAATATCATGTATGTGTGTACATATATATAATAATTTAACTATATATGTATTATATATTATATATTATATGTATATATATATCAGATGGACTATGAAACATAATTAACCTTTCTAAACCTCACATTGAAGGCTGGAATTGAAATGATAAGCAGTTATCTTCTAAACCTTATATTAAGGATGGATAAAATAATTACAATAATTTCAACAATCATTGGCATATTTATATTTCATAAATGTAGCAATATATCTTGATTTTTAAAGACACAAATAACTTTAATGAATGATACTCATAGAAAATTTACATTAATTTATAAATAACAAAGTATTTACTGTGTTAAAAACTACATGGTCTTTAAAGCTCGTTTACACATGCCACATATATATACATGTATTACTAGAAGTTTTCCCATGGAGCAAAATGAAATTCTAGATAGTAAAGAATTTGTTCAAGGCGATGAAGCAAGGGGCTAGTAGGGAAATGCTATCTGCAATATTCCTTTATTTATAGCCCTTTTTGTTCAAGCCCCAGTAAAATAATTATTTGCAAAATATTATGCCAAGTTTTAAACAGGCTATATGTTAAGATAGTAGTTCTCAAACTATGGATTACTACCCACTAGGCAAACCTACATCTCCGAAAACATTTATATCATGGTTCATAACAGTAGCAAAATTACAGTTATGAATATAATGAAATAAGATGAAAATAATTTTATTATTGTGGGGGTCATCAAAACACAAGGAACACTATTAAAGGGTCGCAGTATTAGGAAAGTTGAGAACCACTGCCTTAGAGAAGAAAGTGGATTGCCTTTACCCAGTAAAGCTCATTAAGGAAAAAAGCAAGGAGTTCTACCAGGTAATAAAGGAAAAGAGTAGTTGAAGTAGAAGTCTCTGTGGACTATTTTACCAGATAAGGCTATGAGATTCATGTAGGTAAGGGCTTTGATCTGTTTGTATTTTCAAATACTTACCTATGAATGAATGAACACATGTGTAACTGTCTTATTCATATGCGGGTACCAAGAGGGACGGCAGGCATTGAGATACCTTATTTACCACTGACTCCATTTACTCACACTTGCTCCCCTCTCTGCTGATCTGTTTTTATTTGTGAGTGTCTCCGCTTGGTTGTTCTGTACCAAAGCTAAGCTGAAAGCTCTCAGTGAAACTGATGCCTATTGTACCCCAGGGTATTTTATAAAACATGTGTCTTCCAAATAGTTGGAGAGAAATCTCCTCTTTCTGAGGACATTTGAATGCCTAGGATTATGTTAGTTAAGCTTTTGAATCTCTGAACTAAGGACTTTTATGGCAAGCCTCAGGGAACACTAGGAAGGTAAGAAGTTACAAAGAATATGGCTTTAAGAATGGTCAGAGGTGTTTGGTCCAATTAGAGATACCAAATTATCCAAATACCGAAACCAAAATTTTCTATACCTGATTAATAATTAATATTTATTATTTTAAATAAATATTTTATATCATGTAATATTTATTTATATAATAAATAAATTATATATTTAAAATCTAATTAAATATAAAATCAGATTAAAAACAGTATTAAAAGTCTGATACTACCCCCACAAAATATATAGATATATACAAATATATTTTATATAATTTTTATATAATATTTAATATATTTTATATTTGTATATATGTGGCAAAAGTTTAAGAGTATTAAAATTGTCTTTGAAAGAACTGAACTAATAGTAATTTGTGCTTTGTGTTTCTCTTCATGTTCTAATTATTTGATTTTTGTACATAAAAATTAAAATATATAGAGTTAATTGAACTTGTCTGTGTTCATATATAATGATAGAAGGAAAAAAGGAAATAAGTGGAAGAATCTTATTCTGATAATGGTTCACAATAACCTAATGTAGTTGTGTATTGGTCCCTAGTATATTGAAATCCACACAGAGACTGATTAAATTAACTAGAAATTGGTTGAATCATACTTATATAATTATTATTACCATAATAGAAAACCAAAAATAATTTTGTATGTAATAAACTTGCTCAAATCTTTTCTTCTTGTCAATAACTTTTAAGTGATATCATACAAATGTCAGTATATTATGAATTATAAGTAATCTACAAATGAATTGAGTTGTGAAAGGAAGAACATAGGTTATCTGGAAATGTGCATTTTATAAACAAGAACTGAATCTCACAGGCTCTTAGATCCATATTCATGGCTATCAAAGGACAATTGTATATAAAGTTGTTCGCACATTTATATATATTTATATGCCATGTATATACAGAAAGAAAAGAGAGAAACAGGGACGGAAATGTCTATTTCTCCCATGGGATTGAATTTGAAAATTAGAACTATTAATAGGGAGAGGCAAGAACCTTCAATTCATCACTACTCATTCTTCCCCTCAGCAAATTTTCCGACCCTAGCTTCCAGGTTCTGCTCTCTCTGTCAGCCTTGCCCATCTTCTCTTCAGCCCAGAACTGCAGACCTACAGGCCTGCCTACCTCAGGCTTGGAAGACTGACTGCTGTCCTGCTCTTGGCTTCTAGAAACCTGGGTTGGTCATTTCATGTGGTTGCAGATTCATGGCTTAGCACTAGAGATACTGTCCCCAGCTGAGTGCTGAGAGAGAGACAGACAGACAGAGACAGAGAGAAGAGAGAGGCAGAGAGAGACAGAGAAACAAATAGGTCAGAAAAAGAATTTGGGACAGGAATCTGGTACATGGGCCTTTGTGGTTTGGGTAAAAGGAATGTCTTGCTTGAAATCTTACTGTAAGGTGGCGGAACTTTAAGAGTCACTGATCTGACTTGGATAGGATATCTCATGGTGTGCCAAACTGATAGGGAGTCCAGTGCTTGCGAGGAACAGAATTCAGTCAAGAGACACCAATCACAACAGTAGATTGGGGACCAGGGAGAGGAAAGATAGAAAAGTTCCCTGTCAAAAAGTTATAACATTTCCCCAGTCGCAATCACATATAACTGGGAAGATGCCTTCCATAGAAGGTTTCAGTATGCGCCTTAGCATTTCATCATTATTTTGGTTAAAGGAAAGATATATAATAGGCAGAGGAAGAATAGACTTAAAGATGTGGGAAGGCATGAGACTGCAAACAAGTGATCTATTTTATACATATCCAAATTTGAATGCATAAAAATGAATGTTGTATGTACAGGAATAAAATTTTATATAAAAGTGCATCATAACATATTTTTACAAAGCCTCTGTTGTTAAATATCTTAATCCAGACTGTTTACAAATGTAGACAGCTCCAAAATTATTTTCAGTCTTTGAAGTACATCACTCTCAAATGTGAACTTGTGAGTCATACAAGTGGGTACAAAGCTACATTCCTTCATCTCACATTTACCAAATTAATACTCAAACAGTCCTAAGAGGGGACATAATTATCTTCATGTCACAAATGAGGTGAGTGAGGTTGGAAGAGGCCAAGTAGCTGGTCTGAGATAATTAATGGTGTAGCTGGATTTCAAATCTATGTCTTCCTCTTTTGGAGCTCTTAAGGGCTTCACTTGTTGGCATTGCAGGGACTTAGAATACATTCACACTATATGTTTGGTATTTGTAAGTGCTGGAAAGGATAAAGAAAGGTAGACTGCAACATAATCACATTGTTTTAGAAAGACCATATTAGCTTAGATGTTTGACATGAAATTCCTCAGAGATCTATCAGTACTGTCGATTTATTTGACCAATAAATATTACATAAAATGTGTCCTTATCAAAATTAAAGAACATTGTTTTAAAATCAGCCTAAAGCACAATGGTACCCTTATCAACAATAATTGTACAAATTTGTATAGTTTTTAACCATAAATGTTAACATTATGAATCCGTGGTAGTCTGATATTTCCATACTTGTAGTTACTGTGCATTAATGCTGCCATCCATGCTACTTCTCCCTCACGTCACCAATTCCCTCCTCCCTCCTATTGCACTCTTCTCCTTATCAAACAGCCTCTTCAAGTTTTAGTTTATCATTTTCTGTTTTCCAAGTTTTAGTTATAAGGGACAATATGTACTCTGTGTATGGCTTGTTTCATTTTACATGATTCTCTCTGGTAATTACATTCTTCTTTGTAGGTGAACAATATTTCACCAGGTTTTATTGTGAGCATGCGTGCATGCGTGCATGCACACGCATGTGCGCACACACACACACACACACACACACACACACACACACACACCACCTTCTCTTTATCCGTTCGTTATTGAGAGAGTCCTAGAGAGAGAGTTAATTTCAGTTGTTCTCTGTTTTTAGTGTTAGAATAAATACTAGGCATTTCATTTCCTCTCAGATACAAACCAAGGAGAATGATAATTTTTTTAGCATTCCTTTCTCTTTACTTTTCTTCATTCCCTTTATTTATTCTTTTATTCTTTTTTCCTACTTGTTCTATTTCAATTTCTTATTTTGTTCTTTCCTTTTCTAGTGTAAATGACTTAAAATACAAAGATTTGTATGATACTTACTAGTAAAGGCACAGGATTACAATTCAAGAGTCTGCCTGAGATATAAAATGAGTTCAAGGTTCTTCCTAGAAACTTACTAACACTTTCCCCCAAACTGAAAAACAAATGGGAAAGGGATATAAACCAGTGACAGACCATCACCTAACAAGTGCAGGGCCCTCGGTTTGATGCCACCTAGTGAAAAAAAAAAAAAAAAAAAAAAAAAAAAAAAAAACAAAAAACCTGACTTTGTACTATATGGAGTTAATTATAAAGGATAAAAAAATACTAAGACGATACAAATTTTGCTGTGTGCCTTTGAATTTATCCCTTTCTGTGATGGTGTATTCATTTCATATGTCAAAACACCTTCCCATTTTCTTTGTCAAATTCATCCTGTATGGAGGAGATGTGACTCCATATATGCTGGCCCTCTAATTTGAAATGTTTTCCTAGGGACGCCATCCCTAGTGTCTTCCTGATATACTTTGTCTCTACACTCCCTGCCCCTGAGCTTTCAAAGATACAATTAAATGATGTTATCAGTGTTGTTCACTCAAATGCTCTACCTCTAGTCTGAAATCAATACCTTTGCAAGAATGGTGGCTATCTGATACATTGCTACAAACTAGATGTCAGGAAAAGTACTGAATTATAACAGGTGGACAATTAGTATTTCTTCACTCAAATTGCTTCCTCTGTTTAGTTTTTAGCTTTATGGACAGATGGGTTTTAGTTCTTCTAACAATTTGTTGCTTTGGAGAACTTCAAATGTCAACAAGTGACATTCCATTCGAAAGCTCACAGTTTTCTTAGAATCCTATGGTAGGTGTCACTTATTTAATAAATATCCTCCAATGTGTCTTCCAGGGAGTAATAGAGGCAAATTAATGTATGTGAAGCATTAAGAAAATGCACAGCGATGTTAGTAACACCATTTACCCATCTCAAATTTTAAATATCTCTGCACTGGTGAATCCAGAGTCTATTGTTCTGAGAAATCATGTTTAATATTCAACATTGCACAGATATTCTTAGCCTCCAGAGCATGTGAATATACAGCTACCCTCTTTTTCTTGTCTGCAAGTCCCAGCATACATATATGCCCACATGAAATTCAGGTTCATTTCTTGAAGCTTATATTTCTAAAAATAATACTGAATTTGTGGAGGTAATTTCCCCCAGCACATGGGCTCCTAAATAGTTTTTCTAGAATGTCATATCTTGTATAAATTAATTTACAGACTATATGATATTAAACAAATGAAGTATCTGCACACCTTGTACTCAAAAGCAAGAGAACTGGAATGTAAAACTAAGTACTTCAATGTTAAGAGAATTAGTAGCATCACCATGGCTAGTTTTTGTTGCTGTTGTTAAAAGCCAACCTTTTTTTTAAAATTGAGATTGCTGCTTTGATGTGGGTTTCCTGATTCTTTGCATGAAGGTTCCACTTTAAGAAAAATTGTGTAATTAGCTTTTTTTCTTTTTTACATTTCTGTGACGAAAAGGTAAAATTCAGCTGCCAAAGTTATTACAAACTAGAAGTGATTAATTTAGGTTATATTTTAAAAAGGGGCCAGCACTTTTTCAGTGGTGATCAGCAATATCACAGAACAAAACTCTCTATTTAATGCAAAGTGAACTGTGGACCAAACTGGTTGGCACAGCCCTAAGTCATGAGATCATTTACATTACTGTGAGATTGACTGTGGTGAAAGCAAATTGTTTTCACTATTTGAGAAAACCTGGTTGCACACAGACTTTTAAAGGCACAATTTAACTTTCAGAAACACTCCATGATTCTCAGAAGTTGTAGCAAAGTTGTAGAGAAGAGTTTATGCTTTCTGTGTAGAATTCTGTATAAAGTAACAAGGGTTGGCAGATGAGCAGCAATAACACAGTGGCTACAGAAGAGCATAGAGATTTCTGAAAGGTGGACAAGAATGCAAGTCCATGTAAATAGTGGTCAGATGTTCAAAAATGTGTAAAACAATTGTACCTTTACTCATTGGTTCTACTGAGACTCATCAAGAAGCCAGAAAACACAGGACTGGAGTGATTGCTCAGTAGTTAAGAGCACTGACTGCTCTTCTATAGGATCCAGGTTAGATTCCTAGCGCCCACATTGCAGCTCACAAGCATCTGTAACTCCAGTTTTAGGGAGATCATATGCCCTCTTCCAGCTTCAGAAATGAATGTGGTATGCAGATAGATATGCAGGCAAAACACTCATACACATAAAATAGTAATGTTTTTGGAAAAGAGAAACTTCATTATAGCTCTGAAGTTAAGACTCCCTACTGAACACTTCCTCATGGGAAGATATGTACCATTGTTATTGTTCTTAATGCATTTCTTTTTCTATTTGGGTAAAATTGATGTCTATATTCATTGGCATGAGGAATATTTATAGGTGAAAGGACTTATACTTCTTCCAGCACTATATCCCCATTGTTGGAGAATATAAGTATTTTTATCAAGATAGTTGTATCAGTTTTTTTTTAGGAGGAATGATCATTTATTTCCGGTGGAAGGAGGTGCTGTTTTTGACCTTCTGCCTGCTTGTTAGAAGAATGTAAAATCCAGGCTACCTAGCAGATCAGACCACCTTCAGCTTCCCATGCATTACTGACTTCATGGAAGGCTGCAATTGAGAAATTGTATAGCCAATAATTATCTGGGAACTCATAGTGGTAGTATTTGCATATATTAAAACAAGGTATTCCAAGGACAAAATAAATGACCTTCTGCAGAAAATACTTCATTGTTGTTTGTATCTATTAAATTTGCACTGGGTGAATCTTCTCAAATATAATTTGGTGTGAGATCCTGAGTCCAGCTGGAGCATCATGGAATGTGCTCTGGGGAATCAACCCAATTCTGAGAACTTGGGCTATAGATAATTTGCAATTCATAGCTGTTCCCTTGGTTTGAATGAGATCTAGAATGCAGACAATTGCTGTGGAAGGTCTCACAGTGGGCATCTCGGCACTTGGTGTACAATACCACATTTCATTTAGCCCAGCAGGCCTAAATGAGTACTCACTGTCAAGTAGCCCAGAAAACCTCCACCCCAAAGTAGCCGATAACTCATTTCTGCTTGGCATTCTCATCAGCAGTGGCTTTGTATAATTAGAGCTTGACTGTCTTTCCAAGTCCTCCATAGTTTGACTCAGAGATTGACATTTAAAAGACTTACCTTGGACAAAGAGGGAGGGAGAGAGGAAGGGAGGGAGTGGGTGGGAGGGAGGAGAGATGAGAGAATTGGTTCAGCACGGAAATCAGGATTGCGATTTGAGTCAGCCTACCTGGTTGCAGTTTAGCAGAAATACAACTCTGAACAGTTGATGATCTTCTCTTAGCACTCATTTTATCATCAAGAAACAGGAATAATAACATTGACTATTGAGAACTGTTAGAAGAATTAAGCTTACTTTTCTAAGTCTATGATACCTGCATAGTATGTAATGATGAAGGATTGAATTTTGGTGAGCACTTGGTCCCCAGCTGGTGGTACTATCAGGAAAAGTTTAGGAGGGCTCCCAGGCACTACCCCTTCCTACCATGACTAACTCTTCATCCTCTGAAACCATAGATCCAAACAATCTCCTTCTTCTTTGAAGTGTCTTGGTCTTGGTGTCTTATCAGCAACAGAAAAGTGACTAAGATGAGAACCAGCAAAAGGTAGTCTCAGCTGCTGTGAGTGATATACAAAGGGCTTTACAAAAACTGAACCTCTTTCTTGAGTTTGCCAGAAACCACAGTTGCTTCCATGCTTATATTTGAAGATATAATTAAGGCAAAACTTGATTTTCATTTAGGCCTTTCAAGGATAAGGAAAGCATCTCCATTAGACTCAAAGTCCTTGCTAGTTCTTTTCTTAGGAACTGCAGATAGAAACAGAAAAAGAAAATGCAAATGTTACACCGATAGTGAACTTAAAAACTTAAATTCTAGATTTACTAAATGTATTTTCCATCTTGTACCAGTCCAATGACAAAGAGAGTGACAGCCTATCGCACTTCTACCTCTAGGCAATGTGTTGCATGGGGAAATTGGGCAGAAAAATAGACAGGTTTTAGGATGATCCCTGAGGTTTACAGTTTAGCTCTGACAATGTCCCTCACTGTGATCTTACATGTATTAGTTCATGTCATCAAGGCCCAGGTTTCCCCCAACAATGTAAAGCATGTAGGAGTATGAAGAAGGATCAAGGATTGATCTGGCAGTATTTGTAAAGAATGGAATGTTATTTTCTTTCTTTTATTGAGGTATAGTATTGTATCATATAATATATTCTGATTTCGATTTCCCCTCCCTCTTCTCCCTAGGTCCTCCCCACCTCCCATCTCATCTGAATCTACCTACTTTCCTTCTCTCATTAGAAAACCAACAAACTTCTAAATAATAAAAACAGAACCAAAACTAACATAGGACTAATGGAAGAAAGAGCCCAATAAAAGGCCCCAAAGAGGGAAACACCCACTTGTTTACACACTCAGAAATCCCATAAAAACACAAAACTTAAAGCCATGATATTTGTCCAAAGGACCGGTAGGGTAAGAAGAGAGAAAATAAAGAAAATTTAAAATTTTTTTAAAAAGTTTAAAACAAAAGCCCAGACAGGAAATTATAATAGCAGACAAAGACTCTCCAAAGAATATTTTCTATTGGTCTTACTGCTGGGCATGCAGTCTACCCTGAAGTATAGCCCTTTTTCCCTAGTGACATTCCCTCAGAAAAAAAACTAATTCATTTGAAAGTGGTTATCAATTGAGATTACTTCCGTTTTAGGAATGTGGACAAGCGTCTACTTCTCCTTTCGGTTCCAGGATGACAGCTGGTACAGATCTATGCAGGCCCTATGCAAGCTGCCTGGGTCTCTGTGAGATCATATCTGTGTCATTCTTGTTGCTTTAGATGGGCTTGTTTTCTTGGAGTCCTCTATCCTCTCTGGGACTTAACAATCCTTTCCCCACCCCATCGACAGGGTTCCCTAGCCCAGAGAGGAATGACTTGATGGAGACATACTATTTAGGACTGAGTTTTCCAAGGTCTCTCACACTCTTCATAATGTCTGGCTGTGGTCTCTGTATTTGTTTCCATCTCTTTTCTACTCTGGGAGGAAGTTTCTCTGCTGGGTAAGATACATATATGAGTATAGTACAATGTCATTAGGAGCTTTTAGTAGAACAATGTCGTTAGGAGCTGTGTTCTTTTAGTAGAACAGTAGTATTTAGTTTTATCCTAGGTCGCTGAGCTTTCTAGTTTCAGGTTTTTTGGTCATCCAGATGGTGTCAGATATGGATTCCATCTCATGGAATGGACCTTACTTAAGTCAATTCAGATATTGATTGCGTTAGTTGTTGCCACACCCACGCCTGCATAGGCTCTGGCCCTGCCTACAGAAGCTAGGAGGAGCCTCTGATGCCCATGTCTAGGGTGTGTCTGCATGATTTCCCGTTAAAAGCCCCAACCACATGGGAGACACTCTCTTTTTCTCCTTTTCTGCTCTCTACTCCCCTCCCTCTTTCTCCTCCTACTCCTCCATTCGTTTCTTTAATAAATCCAATATGGCTCTTGGCAGCGTACTAGCGAATTCATCCACACGCAAAATTCTAACAGGTTGGTTACTCCTTCATGTTTTGTACCTTCGATGCATTAGCATATCTTTTAGGCAGAATACCTTTGGAGATCAAATTATTTGTGACTAGGAAAGCATTTACCTTTCTCTTTCGATAGTATAAAGAGGACTTTCCTATACCAAAAATGCTAGAATGTAAGGGAGAAGGCTCTATTTCAGCACTAGTTTGACTTCCTGTTCAATGAGTTGTGGAGGTGTTGTTTTCAATATTGAGGCCATCAGCTTGTAGAGAGCAGCCTATAGTCTTGGCAATAATCTAGGTTATTCGGGCTACTTCCCATGGGACCCCTTTGGCTAACAACTCAAAACTCTTTCAGTTCCCAGTATTTGAATCTTCATTTGGTGATGAGAGATGAGCAATTAGGGCCTTGTCTACTGAATTATTTGGCATTTTTGCTTAGATTACCCTCTTAAATATATTTAGGAATACAGATATTTTAGGAAGCTTCAACTTTGTTAGGTTTCCATACTTTCCCTCAAATGATCCTTAATTTTAGCTGCCTCTCCCCATATTACTTCCTTAATCTCCGTCTTCCCTTCCCCTCCCTACTATCCATCTATAATTATCTATTCTATTTCCCTTTTCCAGGCAGATCTGTTTGCTCTCCAAGCCCAATCCTCCAGTCTCTCTCTTTATACTTAACCTCTGCGGTTCTATGAGTTGTAGCTTGGTTATTGTTGACTTAATAACTAATATACATATATAAGCAAATACACACCCTATTTGTCTTTCTTGGTCTTGATTAACTCATTCAGGTGATTTTTTTTTCTAGTTCCATTCACTTACCACAAATTTTATGATTTCATCATTTTTAATGGGTGACTGATATTCCATTGTGTAAATGTTCCACATTGTCTTTATCCATTCATCTGTTGAGGAACATCTAGGTTGTTTCCATTTCCTGGATATTATGAAAAAAGAAGCAATGAATATGATTGACCAAATATCTGTGCAATAGAAGGAAATGTCCTGTGAGTATATGCTCAAGAGTGATTACAGCTGGATCTTGAGGGAAGAAAATTCCCACCCTGAAGTGCTCCTACATTGATTTTTATAGTGGTTGTACAAGTTTACAGCCCCACCAGTGATGGATGACTGTTTCTCTTGCTTCACATTTTTCCCAGCATGAGATCTAATTCTTTTTATTGATCTTAGACATTCTAATGGGTGTATGATTCAAATCTCAAAGTACTTTTGATTTACATTTTCCTAATGACTAAGGATAGTTAGTATTTCTTTGTTTCTCAAACATTTGAATTTCCTCAATTGAGAATTCTGTTTAGATATGTACCCCACTTTTAACTGGATTATTTGACAACTATTTTTTTTAGTTCTTTATATATTTTGGATATTAGCGTTCTATTGGATGTTTTGCAACAGTTTCATTGCACAAATCAAGTCAGGACCTATGCTTTATTGAAGATACTGATCCTTATTAATGCTGAGTCATGAGAAAATTATAAAACCATTCTGTATATTTTTAGATTATAAACTAAAATCTTTTCCATAACATAAACTAACCAGAATCAAATGAATGCTATGCCTGGGACTCTAAGTGTTCAATAAACAATGGATGTGCTCTTGGTGATTTTGTTATTTACCACCTGCCCCAGAGCAACACCTTCCTCAAAATAGGAGATGGGAAGACAAGTCAAGTGTAGGACCAGTATAGAACACTGATACTGAGTTGCATTTGAATGACCTTTGTTGATGACCTGCTTGAGGACATTGCAGAATTTTAAAATATCAACCTGTAGACCTGTAGAATGGGGAGGGGCTTTGGGACTGGTATGTGAGTGGATAGGTAGATTGTTAGGTAGACAGACAGACAGACAGACAGACAGACAGACAGACAGACAGACAGTAGATTGTTGAGCATTATGATGTACCAGGCATTATGTTAAGCACTCTCCAGAAATAAATTCATGTTATCCTTATATAATTCTGCTGAAGTAAGAAATTTCTTCTTTTATAGATGAGAAAACTGAAATTCATGGAGTTTATGTGATTTGATCAAATTTATGATCAGATATGATCAGACCTGGGATGTGAACCTAGAAGTCTGACTCTAGAGTTCCTGTCTCATCAATACTGAAAGAGAAAACATAAATGCAGAAATGCTGCCTAAAGCTTTGTCACAGTGCAGAAAAAAAGGCAGACAGGTATTAGAAGAAAAAAAATGCCATTAAAAGTCAAATGTTTAAAAGATCTCAATGAAAAGCTGTCCAAACTGTAAGAAGACACAATACAAATCTGTCAGGGAAGGTGAGAAGGCCCTCATCCTTACCTTTATATAGATGATTGAAATAGGATATGATGAAGACTGCAGAGGCCAGGCATTCACCATAATATAATAGTAGTCTATGTAGCAAACTTTATTGAAAGAATGCAAATTGACAATACAAGACAAAAACTTCACAATGTCATACTTCTAACCATCTTGCAAAGTTGAATTCGCATTTCTTAAGTCATAATAAAAATAATGTTAAGCGTAAATATGTTGAGTATTTTGTCAGCCATCCCTAATGTTTACAATTTGGTATAATGTCATAATAAAAACTGAAAACTTAGCAAATTGTAATAATGATAACACAGTTAGTTGGTGGCAGTGTCAGAATTACAGCATGTATCTTGAATGGAAGTACAGTGTTTTCTAAGTACAGTTCAATGACAGGCTTTACAGATAGATTAAAAATTACATTATAGGTAGAAAGTGAAAGGGAGATTCTAAATATAAAACTAAGGGATGATCCTAGGTCTTAGTAGCTTGCAGTGATGTGATCAATAGCAGAAGAGGCCCCCACATCTTGTCTCTGTATATGCCACTTTATAACTGTGTGCATTTGTGTATTTGATGTCTCTACGCTCATTTGAATTTTCTCCTGTCTATAGTTTCATCTCACTTAGTATGAAATCGGCACTCACTAAATACACACTAAATCAAATGAGTATACCCAAAAGCAAAAAATCACACAGAACCATCAAGGAGATGATTAATTTCATGTAAATTTCAAAAACAGTGGCCACAGCAAGGCCAATTAGGTCTAGCTCTATTAAACTGTTACATCTGCTAAAAGAGGGACTTATTTAGCTGGAGGAGGGCCTCTGTCATTTCTACTAATCCATGCTTCTGCCTTTAGGCCAATCCCCAGATGAATTATCTCTGACAAGTCAGCGTCTGACTTATTTTTAACCCAGAAGGTTTTTGCATGGCATTTCAGGAAATTCAGAAACCATCCATTACAAATAATGCCTCTGGAAACTAAAAGCTTGTAAAGTTATTTTAACAAAAGACTAATTCCAGCATCTGGATTCCTCCCTGGTTCTATGTGCAACAACTTAAGAAATCCAGGTAACTCTGCTTCAAGTGGAGGATGGAGGTATCAGGATGCTGCTCAACTCTTGTCGAAACAAATACCTGAGCTAATGCATCAACACAGAGGAATGGATTTGTTTTTGTTTGTTTTTGGTCTTTTGGCTAGCAGTTTGGGAAGTTCCAATTCATGTTCATTTGACCCCATATCATCGAGCCCATGCTAAAGCAGCATAGGGGAAATAATGCCCACAGCCTCTTACTAGGTTCTGCCCCTTAAAGCTTTCATCTCCAATGTTCTGGAAGGTTTAGTTGTTTTATTTACAATCTTGTATATGCTGAGAGTTAATTCCAACAGCCTAGAGATTACTTCCACATCTATCGTTAAGTGGATAGTGTTTGTCTATGCAACTGTGTATCTCTCTCTCTCTCTCTCTCTCTATATATATATATATATATATATATATATGTTTGCCTGTCTACCTCTATTAATCCTATACATCTACACTATCTGCCACATTTCCTCTGTCTCTCTCTCTCTCTCTCTCTCTCTCTCTCTCTCTCACACACACACACACACACACACACACAGACACACACACACCATGAGAAATAGTATTTAATCATAAAGCAGAAAGAAATCCTATTTTTATATAGGTAACTCAAGGACACTATGGCAAATGGGATGAGCCAGGGTAAATACTGCATGCCCATTAGGTATAAAGACTATACAAAGAAGCCTAATTAATAGAAACAGAAAATAGAGGAGCAGTTGCCAGCAGCTAGGAGTAGGAAGAAGACTTTGAAGTAATTATTTAATGGCTCAGATTTTTTTTAATTTTTAATTTTAAGATGTACATACATGTATACTATGTATCTTAATTATAACTCCTCACTTCCTTTTATGAAGGTCTACAGGAATTTCCATCCTTCCCTCCCAAGTTCATGTCCTCCTTTTATAAATTTTTACTAATTTAATGTTTAAACTACTCAGTTCAATTAGTGCTGTACATATGTGGTGGGCTATGGAATTGTCCATTGGAGTATGGGAAATCTACCAATGGCCTCCTTGGTAAGGAAAAGAGACACCTCTACCTATAGCAATCATCCATTTCCAATAGCTTACTGGAAAAAGGAAACTGCTTCCTCTGTATAAAATGACTTCTTGACTCAAGAACCCACCCCCTCCCATGATGGTATTTTAAAGGACTTGTTTTTGTTCTGGTCACGTATGTGTAAGTAACTGAGCTGATGTGAGTTCCTGTGTGTAACAACCATATAATAACCAGAGGAAAAAGAGTCACAACACTGCTCCCATTCTACACTTCTTTCTGTTCCCACTTCTGGGGTGTTCCTTGAGACTTGACAGGGATGGCAGAGTGCTTTATATAGATACCCGAGGATTCAGAGCTACTTGCTCTCAGGACTTTGGACAGTTAGGGTCTGCATTAACTGCTAATTTATTCAGTAGGAAACTTCTTTGACTAAGGCTGGTAGCAGCACCAATTTATGAATTGACATGGAATTTTAATGATTCAAGCCTTAATTAAATTCAAGATTTAAGAGATCTTTTGCACAACCTTGCTTGAACTTGAGAGAACTGTGTTCTACATTGGTAAATTTGAGAAACTTGATATCATGTACACTTACAATAATTTTTATAAATATTGCTAAAAACATAAGTATTTTTACATGTTAAATTTTGTAGTTTGGATGTTAGGAGGTACAGGCAACCTCCCTGTGCCTTTTATCTGTCTTATTTAAGTTTTCATGATTGCCATTTATTTTATATTATGTCTTCTGGAGAGATCTATGGTATTAATAGTGTCTGAGATTCTTTCCCTACTTAACTGTTGATTGGATACTATTTATTTGTTTTTTATGTATGTGTATGACTCTAACTGCATGCTTGCAAGTGCACTGAATAAATAAATGTAGAACCTGTGGGAGCCGGAAGGAGCAGGTATTGGAGCCCCAGAACTGGAGTGACAGTGGTTGTAAGATGCCAGGTGCATGTTGGGAACTGAATGGAGAGACTCTATCTTAATGACAACTGCTTGAGACCATACAGCTATCTCTCCATCCCCTAAAATCACAGGGCAATGGCTTTTAATTTGAGGAAACAATTCAAGTTTCACACTATCTATAAAATGAGAACAATTTCAAAAATCTGAAAAGAAAAATCCCTTTTTTATTATAAATAAAGTCATTTTATCCATGAATCCCCTTGTTCAAATTCCCTTCCTCCTCCCGCCCCTCCCAGTCACTCTCTCTTCTCCCCATCACTTTATTTCCTCCCCAGCAAAGGCAGGAGGTCCCAAAGTGCCAAGGTGGCCTACTTTAGCATTGACTCCAGGAAGATCTGCTTCCCTCACCCCAACATCAAGGCTGGGTCAGGTGTTCCTCTGGAGGGAGTGGGATCCAAGGTGCTGGTCCAAGTTGTTTCAGATGCCAAGATGTTCAGTGGTTGTAGTTTGTAGCTTGAGCATGTTTTGCTTTTTGTTTTAAAGTCCACTAATGAGTGAGTACATCACATCCCCTGCTTATATTTCTGGGTTTGTAATACTTCATTCAGGAGGATATCCTCCAAATACATCAATTTGCCTGCAAATTTTAAAATATCATTTTTTCTTACTGCTGAATAGTACTCCATTGTGTACATGTACCACAGTTTGTTAATCCATTCTGTAGTTGAGGGGCATCTAGGTTGTTTCTAGGTTCTTGTTCCAGTTGTCAGGAAGTATAGTCTTTATGAATTAGTATCTTGATAAAATAAATGTTATTTCAAGACTTTTCAAGACTAATGTCAATGGCCAATTGATACATTTCTTCACTAAACTAAGTTATTATAGTTATGTAGCTAGCCATAATAAATGCTACACTGACTTGATGACCATGAGAATTTATTATTTTGGTTTTAATGCCCCTTTATTCATTTTATGCTGAGAGGTATACCACAGACAAATACTCATGTTGATATAGTCACTTGAAAATGCCTTTATTTTCTCCTTTGCTCTTTTAATATGTATTATTTATTACTTTATGCTGAGTGAAGATACAAGAGAGGCTCTCCTTACCCCCAAAGCGATGGATTATTTTATTTTCTGATAAAGGAATGAAAAAAGTAAAACCACACTTCTTAGTTTACATGCAGTTATATGATAGCCTCCTAATGGAAATGCAGAAGCTGAAGCATTGCTAGATGGAAGAAAGTGTGATCTGTCCTCAAAGAAGCCAGTTTGAAGAATACTCCCAGAGTAGATGGCATTGAGTCTTTCCAGCAGCAAGGATGACTCCAGAATTTCTTAATAGAGGAGGCTTATATATGCCAATTCAGTAGAAAATAAGGCTTAGAGCTTGCTTTTGGAGCTGGTATGCAAAATAAACCCATTTCTTGGATCATAATGTGTTGTCAGCATAGAATTAGAGAGTTAACTCCTATTACACTCTGCAGAATAATCACTAGAGCTTATGTGACAATTTGGAGTATGGAATGAGCATGTCCAGTAATCACATGCTGAATCTGAGAACATGTATTCATACACTACCTCAGTGAAGACACAAGAGAAATGAAGCATAAACCAGGCTGCTGTATGCAACAGTGGCAGGGTCACACAGGACATGGGTTAGAGTCATGCATCACTTTAAAGCTGTCACTACCTATGGGAATAAAGATCCCAGTAAATAAGAATATACTGATAAATAATTGGCAGGATAGAATGGGTTACAACTTATTTTAGGACTCTTCTTAGCTGTCTATAATTGGAGCAAAGGTATATGGCAGTTAAGCTATTTTACCAGTACATAAAAAAATTTATGTTAGCTTAGACCAAGGTAGTCATGATTGTAAGTGATAGAAAAAGAAAAATACTAAAGATATTTAAAAAGACAAATATAAATACTTTAAAGTGTGACACTGTGCTGGGAAAGACACATGATGCTTACAGAAGTTAGCTGAATCTCAGAGCATGAGATCAAATTACTTGTGGAGATATAGCTCAGCACATAAATCCAACTGCTAAAATATGCACATTAGAAAAGATTATTGCAATTTTACTATTGTTCTTTTTCAGAATCTCTAAAAGAAAGTCACATAATTAGTGTTCTGATTTGTGGAATAGTGCTGCTAAGTGCATTAGAGTGTAATAAGTCTACATTTCCTGATGGGGAGATGTGGAGACGAGAGAATGACCTGATGTAGTGGGTGGGGGAAAGGACCTTGAATAAATACATACACGGATAGAAAATGTGACTTTATTCATAATAAAAAAGAAAAAAAGAATTGTGTTATCACTAATTATGATTAATTCTCCCACTTTCCCCACTCAAATTTAAATATGTTTTTGCATCTTCAGAGCATTTAAAATGTTTTTTGGAAGGTTCTACTTCCTATCAACTTGGCTGTCCATGCTAAATCTCTGAATCCCTGGAAACATACCCATCAACAATACTTCCTACTTGTTCTGGCTCATGAGATTTGTTACTAAACTGGTTTAGCATTTTGTAAACCATTTTTAAAATCTTTGACGTTTTAAATATTTTTGGTTATTTCATTTTGAAAGGTAGATGTGCTTGCATCCTACAGTTATCAAGGCCAAAGAGATGTGGAAGAGTGTGGATTTGGCAGCATTTGTACGTTTATGTTTTTCATTTTTAAAATAAAAGTGGACTCTATTTAATGTGCTATTGCATTCTATGATTATTTCACTTATTACTTGTGGCAACTAAAGGGCTTTTTGCTTTCCAGTTCTCTTACAGCAAGCACTTAGCTTTTTTGAAATTAATATTCTTATTTTTCATATGGATAGAGTGCCTGAGAGAAATTTTATCCAGAAAAAAAGTTCTGCATAATATTGTAGTACACTTCAATTTATTTAGTGATTTATCTTTGCTGTTTATTTTTATTAAACAAACCAGGCCAGGATATTAGTTTTGAACTCTTGCTCTAAGACTACGGCTTGTTATAGAGTCAATGCCAGGTCATAGAGAGTTCAATAAGATATATCTCATCAGTATTACCCAGTTCATCTTCTGCCCAAGTTAAATCACAATGATAAGTACTTGAATACTGCTAATTCTTGTTTCACCAGAATTTCATGTCATCTCATGGTTATTACATCTGTCCAATTACAAATTATCAAATTGGATTATTGTTAATTAGTGAGTCTGTCTCATAGTACAGAGGTCTCATTGGGTATATTTATCTGTTTAAGTGGTCTGTCTTTGGATGCAGAAAGCCAAATGTTCTGCTTGAAAGGAAAAAAAAATCCTTGATGAGGAAGCAAAGGCTGAAGATGAAAATTAGTTTACATATACTAAAATAAAATAATGATTTCAATATAGTCTTGGTAAGCTTTTGATAAAAGTTTACTGTGGTCTTAAGTATCTTTGAGGGAAAGTAACAATGTCTGTGCAACATGGACTACTTACTTATCTAGTAAGAAATGACATAGTGAGCTTATAAAAATGGATATTCTATGGCCTTTTGGATGAGAAGAAATGGCTGACTTGAAAGGTCTCTACATAGCAGATTTAGAATCCTATGATGATTTATAATGCCTTAATAGTGCCTGTCCAGGAAACCATCAGTCTGGCTGCATACTGCATAGACCATCACAGAACTGTGATGAATGCACACTGACTTATTCCTTGCAGATTGATTCTTATCCTTGAGATGGAAATAAGTGAGGATGGGGCATATCTTTCCTGCATATGCCAACAGGCCTTTGAGTGATGATACCTGCTTTAACCACCAAAGAATAACTATGGTTATATTAGAGCAAAGGGATCCATAGTTTTCAGTCCCCAACTTTGTCATTTGGAAGAGATGGCATTGCCATATTGTGTTGGGTACCGGTGTAAAACCATACATCATGGTGACACCAAAGAGGTCTGAAGCTTTGAGGGGCTTTCTATGACCCAACAGTTTTTTCAGGTGTTAGCTTAGTTATATCTTAGGATATAGGCAATAGGTTTTCTGGTAGAAAAGGATTTCCTGTTTGCTTCCCATCTAGTGCCCTGTAGGGATCTATTTACCTCAGTTTTAAAGTCCTTTTATATTTATTTTCCCCCTTAATTCTCTTTCAGGAGAAAAATGAAGTTATTATTATCTCTTCCCAATAGCACAAATCATTGTCATACTTCTCTTCCATCTCTTCCATCTCTTCTTCTTCTTCTTCTTCTTCTTCTTCTTCTTCTTCTTCTTCTTCTTCTTCTTCTTCTTCATTAGATAAGCATCCATATAAAGAGCACCATCTTAAATCTAGTGCCAAAATCTAAAAGGAATGTCTGTTTCTAAAGTTTTCTGACTTAGGTATCCCTATTAAAATTTACTTATCTCCTTCATTCCTTTATTTTTGGAGTGTGTATATGCATGAGTATGTGAGTACACATCACTCAAAAATAAAAAGGACTAAAGATTGCTTATTATGTACTGGACATTATGTTAAGAGCTTGGGAATGTGATTAGTAATAGAGCAAGAGCTTTCCCTTTATCTTATTGTGAGTGGTGTTTTTGTTTTAGTTTGGGTATTTGGTAATAAATGGATGGTGTAGGCACGCATATATATATATATATATATATATACATGCATTGGAGATCAGGAGGAGAAGAATATCAGGAGACCTGCCCTATCTCTCTCTACCTTATTCCTTTGAGACAGGGTCCCTTGCAATATCTGGCAATAAGCTGGATGCAAATCAAGCTCCAGCAAGCCTATTTCATTCTCTGTCCCCCATAGCACTGAGGTTACATGGGAACACTCAGCGTAGCGAAGCAGTTTTGAATGCTTCATCTACTAGACTTGCTACTACTCATTAGACCCTTGGGTATGTTGTGCCCAAAGTCGCGACCCTGGAGAGACCATCAGAGACAAGGATGTAGCGGAATGCAAAAGCAAGGTTTATTGAGTAGAGATGAGCTAGCTCGTAAACCACTCCAGATGTCCGTTATATCGGAATCATGCAGGAGGGTTGATTAGGGCTGCAGGCGGGGGGGGGGGGGGGGGGGGGGGGGGGGGGGGGGGGGGGGGGGGGGGGGGACGGGGGACACGACTCCTTTTATAGCCCGAGGCTGTGAATTGGGTTCAGGTGAGGATAATGGTATAAATCATTAGCTAATTGGCTCGTGCTAGGGGCTTTCCAGAAACTAGGGTGGGGGTGCCTGGTAACAATGGGTCAGGCCTTTGATTGGTTATTATTATTTCTTCCTGGCATGTTTGGGCTAGTTTTGTGCAGGGTCCCTAGCTCGTCCTTGGGGTATGGTCAAGCTGTCCTGGTTCTGTGCCCTGGAATGTCTCCTATAGAGGGGGAAGCCCATTATCAACCCTGGAACGTGCAGCTGGCCCAGGAATGATGGTGGTGTTATTTTGACTAGAGCATTTGGTGGTCAGATAGCGGGGCCAGGGTGGTATGGATTCTGCATTTGGAACTTAGGTCATGGTGCCCCTCTGTGAAGAGCAGTTTCTAGCTATGGTCTCTGGGAACTGGATGAGGGAATCTTTCTCAGGGCTCGGTCTGCTTTAGTTTAGCTTAGTTCTCTAAAATGGAAGACTCCTTTTAGTCCTGGACCCCACCTGGATCATCCAGGTGGCCAGCTCATTCTCTCCTAGAACTGGGCACACTCCCACCAGGAATGTGGAACTGAACTCTATTTTATCTCTATGGCTACTAGAATACAAAATGGCATTCTTGAGCTAAGTTTACTCTCTTCAGGTAGACCTGGGAAGGAATCATTTTATGGAAGTGGGTGGGGATAGGTCTCTGCTCCTCCTTCTAGTGTTAAACATCTAACAATCATTTACCAAGGGTCCTTGTGTACAAATGAGCAGGTTAATGGTTCTGGAACCTGAAGTAAGAAATGCAGAGGCAGAAATGATGAGGCAGAAATACTGTCCCAGAACCTCATCAGTTCACTGGAAACGAAGGTCTGCTGATAGTCAGTTGTTTATGACTAAACTAGTTATAGAATTGTCCTATGCCTTTTTGTTCCTAGCTAGATGACAACTTACTTTTCAGTGTTTCTCCTCTTTAGGAACATGTAAAAGGCACTGACAGTCTGGTCAAAGATATGGAAATTCACAAAGATAATATTATTTCTAAGTGTAGTTGAGCTTATTATCCTTTCTCTTTGCTGAGAATACTGTGAATGTGTTCAGAAGACATGCTGAAATTGAAATATAGGCATGTCCTGTTTGGAAAGAAATTGCTTTAAATTGGATATATTTCACTCATTTTAGTGAAATATTTTGAAAATTATGTCTTAGAAAGCCAAACTATGGATGGCAGGGTTGAATACATCTTTTAGTTTAAAATGCAGGCTCTCTTTGTGGTGAATGAATTTGTTGTGGTAAAGTATTTGGAAGTAAGTCCTCTGAATAATTTGGGGTGAGGAAAAATACTGTTTTAAAGTAAACCGACCTATCATCTTTGAATCTTAAAAGACACCGTATTTTGAAAGAAATAGATTAATAATTTTTCATACTACAAAGAACATATACTTTTATTATATCATGTAATCATGATTTAAAGTAAATTAAATTCAAAATTTAAAGGATACCAGTGTAACACTGGTAACACTGTAATACCATGACCCTGATCATTTTTCAAAATTAATTGATACTTTTGTGGGTTAATATTGGTGCTCTGATTTCATTATTTCCTGATTTGGTCCACATCTTGGCAACTGGATCAGTCATTCCCAGAAATAGCGAACATTTTCTTTCCAAGTTAACTTTCCCATCATTTCATATTGCTTACGCTATAGTGTTTCTGCCTAGATGCACCACTTCTAGAAAGGTCCTGCTACTCTGATAAAAGGTTCTTTCCTGAGACCTGTGTTTTGTATGTAGTTCAGAGAGGAGGGAAAAGTGAGAAAGCCAAATTGTGAAGAGTATTCCTTACTGTGAGGCTCCATCCAAAAAGGGCTTGTAACAAAGTGTACAGTCTTGTAGCCCAGCTGTGTGGAGCATTGATTGCTTCTGCCTAGAGCAGGGATACTGTCAAGTTGCTCTGTGAGTTGAGTCATCTATTGACAAAGAGCTACAAGCCCGCAGATAATGCTGTGCAGAGCTACTCTCGCTGCTCCCTCTGCTCCCACGATGAACCGCTTATAGCAGCTGTCAAAGATACTGAGGCATCCACAGGAAAAAAAGACTTTTACAACTGCCTGGAAGAAAGGGGTGTGAGGGAGAAAGCCTTTCTATGCTGAGCTGACCAAAGAAAAGAGTAGGCATCAGTGCGGTATGAATGCATACCTCACCAAGCAACACAGCTGCAGCCGGGGGTCCGATGGGATGGATGCCGGCAGGAGTGCGCCCACCCTCATCAGGGATGCCCACTGTGCCTGTGGCTGGCAAAGGAATGCTCAGGGGCTCGGTTACAGTTCTCAAACTATGCCCTCTTCAGGACCTGGGGGCCCTTCTTCAAACAGGACCAAGCTGGTCACCTTGTGGGACAGTGTACGGAAAAGCCCCCACAAGACCAGCACCAAGAACAAGGTGAACTGTGGGGAACGTTGTGCCTGCCCACATGGTTGGTTCAGCCCTGCACAGGTGAGATTTTTTTAATGACTTTCCTTCTGTGTTGTAAGAAAGTTGTGTGTAAGGTCAGGGTGGCTTGAAAACTTTGCTGAGTCCTCTCACTGACTGTGTTTGTCTGCTTGGAAAAATCTTAGGCCAAAAAAAAAGCTTTCTAGTTTCACACATGTTTGTGGTTTTACACTTCTGGGCAGCGGGTAGAAATTCAGGGATGCCGTTAGTGGGTGTCAGTGACTTTTCCTCTAGCTCACGTTCTCAAATCCCCACATGGTTTTTAGGATTCTGTATCAGGGAGGGTCTGCAAGCAGCCCTCTACTCCTAATCACAGCTCACTTTTCTCTTTAGCCTCCTTTCAAAATTATTATTATTATTTTAAGGAATAGAAAGAAAATGAATTTTAATCAGACACTTTCCAATGTGATAAAAATAAAAGTACATTTATTTTTCCATCAAAGGAAATAATGTGTGTTATTCTGGTTTTACGCTTTAGGATATTATGTGTCTTTTCAGTTGTGAGGAAGAAAATTTGTTTCTACCACTTAATGCACTTTGCAAATGAAAAGACTAATTGGAAGCAAAAGGGAGGGGTGATCCTATTTAGAATAAAAGAGGGAAACATATTTAACCATAGGACTATACATTGGGACTATATATTAGGACTACAACCATTTCTCTTACAATGCCTTTATAAACATATGCATATTTATTAATTGATTCCTATGTTTTGTTTTGTTTTGTGCCCTTGAACTACTAGCCTTTCCCAGAAATGAAATGAACTTATTTCTGTTTTCCTGCTTTCAGCAAAGGGGAGAGGCAACTTCCTGCAAATGCTATAAATATAAATAAAATGCACCTGTAGGTGCGATCATAATCACAGAGCAGAGATTATTCATAAATATGCACTGAAAAGAAAAGGCTCCATTGCAGGAGGAGGGGAAATCTCAATTTCAGGATTCTTAATACTATTGAAAAGTGAATATTGATCATGAATAAAATGTTATGATCTCAGAGGTGTAGAGAGAGTTTTAATTTCCATAATAGTTTTTCTTAAGTACTTCCAAGAATGCCATATATCACTAATTTTTGCAGTATGGGTTATATACGGCTGAGCATATGGCTTTTTGATTCGTGGGTATAGAATTAGAAGCTTTACTTAGACAGAATTTCATATCATATTTTGTCAATTAGTCCAGCTTTAAATGAAACCTGCCTGCTGTTGGGAAATGTAGGCAAATTTTAAAATCAATATGAACTCCAAACTGAATAAGAAGACTTGACAATTGTGATGATTCTGTGTGTTCATCAACAAAACATTTTTCTAATATTCTTTAACCTATAAGTATGTGCAGGTTTCACTAACTTTTCCTAAGAATTCAAAACTTACTCAATAATATATACCTCATAATATTTACACAGGGAAATCAAATTTGATTTATCATTCAATTATCTTTTTATTCAAGAGGTAATATGATTTAGTTCCATAAATGATAATTTCTGAAACTTAAATCTTTAATAATACCTAGTAATAACAACATAACAAAAATATTAACAAATGTTCCAGCCAAGGGAAACATTTCTTTCCTCCTTTTTAACCAAGTCAGCTTTCTGCCTGCCTGAAATTTATAACCGATTAATGCTTTAAGGGATTGAAATAGACCCTGCACTAATAATTAAGGAACCAATGACATATGAGAAGGCAATAAATTGAAGCAGTCCAATCTCCTTTACTCCTTAGCATATACATTTCTGGGCATTTTCTTGTCACTCACATATACTTTATTATTGGCTAAAATAGTGAGCTTTAATGTTGGTGTTATTATCCCATATCGTTTAAGCTTTTCAATGTTATGACAGTCTTGCCTCACCAGAATTTTCCTTTCCACTCTCCCTTATCTCTGACATGCAAAAGTTTTATGTTACACTGACTGGTTTCTTATCCTTTTCTACCCCCATCCAAGTAGATAATAGGGAATAACTATTTGTTAATGCATGTATATACATAAACTTAAAAAATACATGCAAATATGTTAAATACTTAGCTATTTGTCTATCCTTTATATGTACAGGCCACGTTATATGCATATTTTCATGTATGCATACAAAATATGCATTTATAAATGTATCTTTACGTTTATAGAAATTAACATTCTATATCATTCTTAGTTTATCACTGGGAAAATATTAGCTTACTTTCCAAAGAACACTTCATTCTCTTCACTTGAAATGTTTTTTCATTTAAAGCATTTGCCTTATAATTTAGTAAATAAAATATGATGAAATATGAACATATGCATACCCATGTTTTGATTCATTCACATGTAGTCTTGTATCACTGAACCAATATTTTAAGTATATGGATATGTTTCATTACTCAAAGTTTGTATGCTCTCACAAACACAAAAATGTTCATGTTTGTACATGTATATGTCTCTTAAATCTAAATCTGTTTGAGAATTTTCTAATACTATTTTAGCCTTTTATTTCACACAACAAAAGGTTGTGAAATCATCTGATACCAAAGGTGGCAGCTAATGACACTAAAAATAATCTTTATAAAGAAATGAGCAAAAGGGTGGTGTGCAGAAGAATCCTAGTGTTTGGGAGCTCAGATCTTGTTCTCACAGATATTTATTGTATTACATGGAAATCAGCAGCATGGCTTCCAGCTGTTCTAATAGAAGGCTATAGTAATGATTTGACTGCTGCTCAAGGCTCTTTGTCAAACTCTAATTATTTGGGGGCGCTAACAAAACACTGCCATTATGTTACTCCTTAATCTAAAAAGTAGCTCTATCTCTTATTAAATAACTTTGCATCCCATTTGTACCTGTATAGTTAACATAACCATAATAATGGGCAAGAAAAATAGAAAATTGCAGCATCCAGACATGAGTTACATAATGCATGTTCACAATATTAGGGTTGGCCTTGGAAAGACACATACCCATCATTCCTTATGTGGCATTCTCTTATACTTCAGGCTAATATAAGGAGACTGAACAGAACCATGGAAGCTTGGAGATCATAGTCATATATTTGTTTCTCATTCGTTTATCATTCATTGTTAATTCAACTACTGTATACTGAGCATCTATGATAAAGCACTGTGTCACAGCCTGTGACTAGTCTAGGAAATAAAGTAGACCACTACTGCTTTAGAGCCTATATCCTATCATGGTCTCTATGTTTTTGGCTATTATATCATAATTAAAAATTTTCAAGGAAAGTTTCAGTTCCCACAGTGTGAACCTAGGGTACAGAGGGTCTAAAGAACAGTAAGAGGGCAAATGCTTCTTAGAAGAGATAGTGCTTTATAACTAGATTTTCCATGTTGTAAAATAGTGATTCAAAATAGTGCCTTACTTCCTTGAGCTGTGATAAAGAATGATTAGCATTGTGTTTATAAATCACTTTAATTTAATACAGTGTTTTTACCTAGAAAAGCCTAAAAGGGTATTGTGAATATCAAAGTAACTCCACAGTCGATGCAGCTGTTATAACATTATTTTGCCTTGTTTCATTTTCTTGACATTGCTAGCAAAAGAATGCAAACATTGGTAAGTAGTCTATACAGGTAATATTACTTATACTAAGTTGAACCGAATCTTGACAAAAATAAATGTGCTTATTAAATTGATAAAAAGATGTAAACCTTTTGAGTTAAACTTTTCATTTGAAAATTACTCTTGCTTTCCTGTCCTTTGAGCCTCATCCTTTCTACAAATCACTTTCCCACATTTGTATTGTTCTTGTTTTGTTTTGTGGTCCACTGCGTTTAACTGAGGATAACTGGGTGCCAGAGGTATACAGATGACAATGACTCCCACTTTCCCCAAATTTTTCAGTAGCCAAAAGATCAAAAGAAAGGAATAGTCCCCCATGAATCCCTCACTCATACCTTTATATTGTCAATAGGATGGTCTTTTTAAAGGCCTATTGAAGGCAAACAAACTTTTTAAGAAGTATAAATAGAAAAGAAGAATCATGCAGCATCCTGGTGCCTATGTCGAACAGCACAAAGGTCTCTACCCAGAACCCTGGACATGGCAGGGCAGGTTTATCAACACAGGAAAATGGGGTGGGGTATGGGGCACTAGATTAGTTAATTCTTGATGGGCCTGGATATTAACCCCTGAGTACATGCTTTGCTGTTTTCCATGTGTTGTGCCTCTGAACCAATGAACACTTCTAAAATTAAATTCTCCAGTTTTGCTGTTTTTCTTGCTGAGATCTAAAATCTCCTTCAGTTCTATCTTAGCTAGGTTTTTCTGGGGCGATAAAACACCATGAGAAAAAGCAACATGGGGAGGAAAGGGTTCATTTTCTCTTACTGCTTATAGTCCATCATTAAGAGAGTCAAGGCTGGAGGCAGGAACTGAAGCAGAGGCTGTGGGAGAATGCTTCTCAGTGGCTTGCTCAGCCTGCTTTCCTATACTCTCCAGGACCACAGAAGCTCAGAGAAGCAGAGTATAGACCACTATACCTATGGTGGGTTGGACTCTCCCATGTCCATCATGAATCAAGAAAATGTCCCAAGGACTTCCTATAGGCTGATCTTACGGGACTTCTTCAACTGAGGTTCCCTCCTCTCACATGACTTCAGTTTATATCAAGTTCACAAAAAACTAACCAAACAAGTACTACTATCCATTCACTTTGCAACCTTAAAACTGATATCCATAAGTTAATGAGAGGCACTCTGAAAAGAGTTTACACTTTTTTCCCTACAATCTTAAATTTGAACTCACAGGCTCTGTGTGATCTCTTTTGCTTAATGTCTATAAGCCTCGTTTTTCTCTTCTGTAAAACACCAGATGAGAAAGTCATGTTGCAGAGAAATGAAATAAGAATCGAATACAGTTTATATAAATACCCCAGCATGGCACCTGGAACCTAATTGTTCAGCATGTGGTATTGATTACTACCAGTGATATTAAAATTTTATGTTTTCTTAACCTGAAGTACTTACTACCCTACTGCATTATGCTCTTTGATTAGAATTTTTATGACTCCCCTTTAGTGATGGAGGTTAAGCTAGGCAATTGTCCAGAAACTTTTGGCATAGGTCTGTACCACTGGGGTGACATTTTGTCCTTCACATTCTCAGAAATCTAAAACTGCACACAGAGAGAAAGAAAGGCAGAGACAGAGGCAGATAGAGGAGAGGGGAGGTTAACTAGGATTCTATTGATGAAGATCCATTTTTTTAACCTTACATTCAAAAGTTAAGTATATTGAGTTTTCCAGCTATTTTTGGGGGGAAGGGTGAATTTGAAGTATTTAACCAAACTCTGTAAATCTATGTCTCCCTCAACAATCGCCTGATAGTTACTCAAAAAAGAACAATTTGCAACAACATTGAAGTGAAAACTTTTTAATCCAAGAAGTAAGACTTTTTGACACTGAATTTCAGCTTCAGCTTATGCCCCATCAGAAATATCTCAAGGCTTCTTACAGTTTTTTGCCTGCTCTGAACAATCCCTTTACTTACCAAAGGAAAGGAGGCTGAGTTTTTTTGTTGTTGTTGTTTTTTTTTTTTTAATTTCTGGGAAACACCAGGCACTCTGGGGAAAGGAAAAACAAGTCAAGGAAGAATTAAAGTTCCTGTGGCAGGCTTAAAGCCATTCAACACCCCTGCTAGCCACATCACTGCATGCTGACATCAGCAGGGCCCTCTCCACAGGGCAGAGCAAGGAGGAACTTAGGCCAGAGGGCAGGATGGAGAAGAGCAAAGGTTTCATGGCATCTACTGATTTCTCCTGATTCTGGGTGTATAAGACAGAGAACTAGGGGCCTTCAAAATGCTACTCTAATCCCCGTACTAAGCTATAGAAAATGCAGCTCAGAGGAACTTGGTCCCAGTCACATTACTGAGGAGTGTGGGACTCCATTCAACTGCATGTGCATTTGGTTCACATATTCTTCCTGCTCCATCTGACAGTAGCACTTCTTGTCATCCCTGGAAGGGAAACTGTAACCACTTACCAACACAGCTCACACGATAAGACCTCTAAAGTTGTCCAGTCTAGCAAAAATTTTCATAGAGGTTTAGAGTGATGCACATGTTTAGGAGAAATGCCTCCCAGTTGAAGAAGCCCAATTTTCTTTCTTCTGCGTTATTTCTTTGTCTCAGGAATCCTTAGTGATGTCTTTCAGATCCTTGCCCCTGTTCATCAGGGTGAAGGACAGTTCTATGTTGAAGTGTTGAGAACTATGGGCACCAACACGACAATGAAATACTTATTCTGACCTCTTTAATTTGTGCTATTCTCTGGTTGTGTTGCATCTGCAATGTGTGTAGTGAGGAAGGGAGAACCGGGCACAATGTAAAACCGAAGTAGAAGTCCCTTGTGATGCTTTTAGTCCCCACACACTATCTCACACTGCCCAGTGTTTGTGAATCTCACACATTTGTTCTGTCAATGCATGTAAGTAGATCGAGAACCAAAGGCTTATGCTCAAATGTCTCTTGGATACTACTGGCTCCATGGTCTATTTTACTCTTGTTCTTTGATTTGTTACTGTCATTCATTTGGTGTTCTTCACTGTGGCTATTTATACTGCATTCCAGTCCTTTAAATTCTCAAATACATCTAGATGCTTTATAATTATGTCAGAACTGGATGGGAATTTCATGGACACCTAACAGATTTTCCAAATGAGAGACTGAAGCCTGGAAAAGTTAAGAGAGAGACTTGCCCAAGGTCATTTAGTTTGTGACAAACTTAGTTTGGCCTCGGTTTCTGAACTCAGAATTGAATTATCTTTTTCCTGTTCCAAGATGCTTTCTCTCTTGGCCCTCTGCACTCATCTTCATGGGGGATTTTTGCCAGGAAAGTTATTAGGCATGTGGGGTAGGTATTGGGAATTGAATAAAAATATATACTAATACACAAAACTAATTTTTACTTAAAAGTAAAACTGACAGTACTGAAAAATAGTATCTTCACTAGAAAACATTATTTATTGTGCTGAGTTTTATTTGTTTGTTTACTTTTTTTGATTTCCTGAGATATATTTTTGCTGTGTGGGCTAGGCTGGCCTAGAACACGTGGCAGGCTTGTATCATATTCCTGAGTAATGAGATTCTAGGTGTGTACCACAATTTCTGGCTTAGGGAACATTTCACATGCAGGAAGATGCTTTTGTATTGACAATGACTGGAATATTAGGCTGGCAGTTAGAAGTGGGAGACCACGGATGCTAGATACACTAAAGTATGCAAAACAGTCCTGTCTAGCAATAAATTCCACCAAGTACATATTATAATTTTGAACTTCATTGTGGACATTGATACAGATTATCCAAAAATAATTACTTAAACCTAAAATCAAGCTTTGTTTTATGAATAAATGCAAAACATTTTTGAAAATTTTTATCTTTGACTTTTCTAGAAGTATAAATCCTGTGTATACCAAGGTACTTTTGTACTTAATTTTATTGTATCATTCAGGAGTTGTTTGCCATTTTGGAAGACTCTAGACATCTCTTGATCTCATTTCAGGTAGTAGCATCCTTAATACACCTCCTTAGTATTGATCTGTACATGTAGCCTTCACCAACAGGTTGTAACTGAACAAATATGAGCCTTCTTCATGTAAATCTGGAACATGTAAGCATTTGACTCTTTTAATACGTCATCTCATATAATTGGGTCTTCATGCTGAAAAAGCAGCACTTTAAATAGTGGCCTTTTTTTTCTCCTTGTTTACTTTAGTTGTTGCACTGTATAAAAATTTGGATGTAGGAACCTGTATTATCTTTAAATGACATTTCACATGACGATAGGAAGGAATTACAATATATTTTTATTATGTAATCAAAACATTAGCCCCTAAAAGAACAGAACCACTGATTTAGGCATTCAAAACTGTTCTGTGTGTTTAATTTGCTCTTCAAATAGTCTAGAAATCAGCCAAGTTAATCCTGTAGACCAAGGCCGGCCTGCTCACTGTCTTTGTATAGACTGATTTTCTCTGAGTAGTACATGGGAAGGGGATGGAGAAGTGTGGTTGGTAAGTAAAATGAAAATTGAAAGAAAGAAAGAGAGAGAGAGACAGAGAGAGAGAGAGAGAGAGAGAGAGAGAGAGAGAGAGAGAGAGAGAGAGAGAGAGAGAGGTATATACCAGCTAAAAAACATCAAAGGAATATTGTATCAAACATGACAGAAGTATAAAATTATTTTGTATTATTTGTAAATTAATTCTATTCAATCACTCGGGCATCCTATCTGCAGTTCTCTGGGTGTTGTAGCAGAACTGAACAGTTGCAACCAAAACCCTGCAGCCTAAAGTATTTAAATAATTATTACCTAACTTTTCACAGAAAACTTCTTACTAACTTCTGCCTGGGCCAGCTGATTTTCATTTCTTTCTGCTGATATATAGTCTCTTCTGCCTAACAAAATCTACCCATTTTAAAAGTGTGGTCTGAGCCCGTCTTCCTCTTCAGTCCTTCAGTTCTCGAAGTTTCTCAATGTGGAACCCTGTGTTACTAGAGCATCACCTTGTATTGCAGCTAGCTGAGTCTCCACTCACAAAATGTGAGGATTCTCATATCCTCTAGTTGTATAATCACATTTTTGTAACAGTTCTTCTTATAGCATTATAGTAAATACATATATATGTATGTAATTATATCATCTACATATTTAAGAGCAGAATTATATTAATGTATGTTTTGTTTTGAGACAGATTAATTTTTGTTCTATGATATTTTTCAAATATTGGAATAACTATTCAAAATTCAGTTTCAGCTATCCAAGTAGGCTGTACAGTCTCAGTGAAAAAAGCAGAATGCTATACTTCGAAAGACAATCAGAAAAGCAAACTTATTTGACTTTATACTGTTGTTTAATGTAGGAATCAGTCCCCTGTAAGACTGAGATAATGTCACAAAACATTGTCTTGGATTTAGTTCCTGTAGGCTCCAATTTAGAGTCTTTAATAACTCCATCATTTTGTGGCTAAATATAAATTCTCAGAAAACTGTAGTTAGCATCATCACATTGAAAAGCCATGAATAAAAATACTTTTTAACTTAAAGTTTTTCATTTTACATACCAACCACAGTACCCCCTACCACACCTACTCCTGTGCCCCTATTCAACTCTCCCTGCCCCACACCCCATCCACTCCCTGGGGGAGTCAACAAAGTCTGGCTAACCAAGTTGAGGCAGGACCATGCCCCTTCCCCCTGCATCAAGTCTGAGCAAGGTATCCCACTGTAGAAAATGGGTTCCAAAAAGCCATTTCATGCACCCAGGATAAGTCTTGGGTCCCACCGCCAGGAGTCCCACAAACAGATGAAGCCACACAACTGTCACACACATTCAGAGGTCCTAGTTTGGTTCCATTCAGGTTCCCCAGCTGTCAGTTCAGAGTTTATGAGCTCCCACAAGATCAAGTCTGCTTTCTCTGTTGTTTTTCCCCATTATGATCTTTGACCATCCTTGCTCATATGATCCTTCTTCCCTCTCTTTAAGGGCACTTAATGAGCTCAGCCCAGTGTTTGGTTGTGTGGATCTCTGCATCTGCTTCCATCAGTTACTTGATGTAAGTTCTATGATAACATTCAGGGTAGTCTCTAATCTGATTAGGCCATTCAGGCACTCTCTCTACTATTACTAGGAGTCTTAGCTGGGACGATCCTTGTGGATTCCCAAAAATTTCTCTAGCACCAGGTTTCTTTCTAACCCCTCAAATGGCTCTATCAAGTTATCTCTTTCATTGTTCACCCTCTTTATTCCTCCCCACACTTAGCCATCCAAATACCTCATGTTCCTATGTCTGGCCCCTCTCTTCTAATCCGCCCCCACACACACACACCACCAGTTTACCTGGATCTTAACTATTTTTCCTTTCTGAGGCACTCCATCTGTGTCCCTCTTAAGGTCCTCCTTTATTATTAATTGTTTTTATTTTTTTAAAAATTCTCATACCCACCACTGCCACCCCTCCCTCTTCTCCTCCTAGTCCTCCCTCAGCCTTCCCCCACCCCATCCCTCTATCCATATCCAAGGGAAGGCAAAGACTTCCAAAGTAAGGCATGTAAGTCTAGCATATCAAGTTTAGGTCGGACTGAGTTCCTCCTCCAGGTATCAAGGCTGAGAAAGGTGTTCTCCTGTAGACTATAATGGACTCCAAGAATCCAGTTCATGCACCAGGAATAAACTCTGGTTCTACTGCAAGAGGCTCCACAAACTGCCCACACTCATGCCATTCCTGCTGTTATCTGTATTCACAGGGTTGAGATACATTCTATACAGGTTTCTCAGCTGTCATTTCAGAATTTGTGAGCTCCTAATAGGGCAGAACAGCCTACTCTATTGGTTTCCTCATCATTATCCTGATCTCTTTGCTCATGTAATCTCCCCTCCCTCTCTTCAGGTAGAACAGGAGATCAACCTGGTGTTTAGCTATGGATCTCTGCATCTTCCTCCATCAGTTGCTGGATGAAGATTCTATAATTGCAACTAGGGTCGTCATTCATTTGATAATAGGGAAAGTCCTGTTTAGGCACCCTCTCCACTATTCCTTGGAGTCCTAGCTGGGTTCATCTTGTGGGCTCCTGGGTGTTTCCCTAGCACCAGGTTTCACTCGAACCCCACAATAGCTCCCTCTATCAAGATATCCACGTCTTTGCTCCTCTTCTCTATTGCTCCTCCCACTTTACCTAGATTCTCTGGGCTTGTAGATTGTAGCCTAGATATCCTCTGATTTGTGTCTAATATCCACTTATGAGTGGGTATAAACTATATTTATCTTTCTGGGTCTGGGTTACCTCACACAGGATGATTTCTCTAGTTTCATCCATTTGCCTGAAAATTTTATGTCATTGTTTTTTATCACTTAGTAATACAGCACTAGTAAATTTAACACATTTTCTTTACCCATTCTTTGGTTGAGGCATCTAGGTTGTTTCCAGGTTCTGGCTATTACAAATAATGCTTCTATGAACATAGTTAAGTAAGTGCCCTTGTGATATAGTTGAGCATTATTTGAATATATGCCCGAGTGGTATTGGTATTGCTGGGTCTTTTGTGTGCAGCATGCGTGCATGGGTGTGTGTGTGTGTGTGTGTGTCTGTGTGTGTTTGTGTGTATTTGCCATTTTTATGTGGCTTTTATATCTTTATTCCTCTACTTCTCTTTTTTAATTTTTGAATAAAGTCTCAATCAATGTATCCCCTTATTCAAACTTCCTTCCCCCTCCCACCCTTCCCAGTCATTCTTCTCCCCATCTCCTCATCTCCTCCTGCTGGGTCTTAAAGTATGTGTATTTTCAATTTTCTGAGAAACTGCCAAACTGATTTCGAAAGTGGTTGTACAAGTTTGCACTCCCACCAACAGTGGAGGAGTGTTCCCCTTACTCCATATCCTCTCTAGCATAAACTGCCAACTTAATCATATTTTTTATCTTAACCATTCTGACAGATGTAAGATGGTATCTTAGAGTCATTTTGATTTCTCCAATGGCTAAGGATGTTAAGCAATTCCTTAAATGCCCTTCAGTCAATTGAGATTCTTCTGTTGAGAATTTGGTTTAGGTCTGTACCTCATTAGTTTTCACACATGTATAAATTATACGTTAAACATAGTTCCCCTTCCTAACTGCTGTGTTTCTCTTCCCCCTTCCCATCAGTCTCTTCTTCACACTTAGGGGTATTTCTGCTTACATGTCACATACACATAAATGATTTGTATATTTATAATTAATCATGGACTATGACTATTTAGAGCAACGGCAGATTCAAAGGACTAAATTGTACCTCATTTTTAAATGATTATTTAGTATTTTAATGTCTACTTTCCTGATTTCTTTATATATTTTGAAAATCAGCTTTCTGTCAATTGTGAAGTTATGAAGTCATGAACATGTTTTTGTATTTGACAGCCAGTGTTTTCATTTAGTAGTGGACATTGATTATAGTAGCTTTAATGTAGATATGTTATAGTTACATGACCATGCCTTAATTATTCATCAGACCCTATTTTATGTGCCTGTTGGTTGTGCTTGCATAGTGACCTGTCATTTCTTTGAGCTATTTTACTTATTCTCTATTATACCAGTTCAAGTCCTTAATTAAAGTGAGGTAATTTTGCATTCAGTCTTCAGTTTCACTTAATTTACTAAGTAAGAATTAAAACAAAGTGAATAATAATATAGTTTTGGTTTTAAAAAGACATTTTACTACTTTAAAATAATTTTAGTTTTTACCATTAGAGAAATAACACAAATTGACAGTAAACATATTATGAGCTAAAGATATGAAAAACTCAGTCATCCAGAATAAAGACTATGCATTACAAAATAGAATGTAAAGAATAATGTGCTGTTGGAACTCGGAGGATGGAAGACATGGGGTTACCTCATGAAAATTCATTTAGCTTTGTTCGTCATTAGGGTATGGGCAGCAACACATTTGAATGAGACTGTGGTAATTTCCACTTCTGCTTCAGCAGCATAGGAAGACTGTTGCAAATATTTTTGAATTAGCTACGCAAAAGGATGTAATCAGCCCTAAAGGTTCTTCATTTCTAATAATGAAATTTTTTCAACCAAGGAACTCCTATTGTTAAAGATTCTATTAGTCTGTACACATTTAAATATGTAAGCTAGAGGACTCTCTTGAAGCCAAAGATATATGTATACATGTATATAATCTTATGTGAATTTCCACTTCTCTGTCTTTGAAGTTCCTTAATAAACAATTCAACATAAAAAAAAATAAAAACTCAGTCATCTGTAATTTCACCTAGAGTTTACCATTATTAACATGTTATCTTCATTATCATCCCCTCTGTGTGTGTGTGTGTGTGTGTGTGTGTGTGGTGTTTGAAGACCAGAGATCAATATCGAAGTGTCTTCTTGGATCTCTTCCCACTTTCTTTTTGAGATAAGATCTCTCATTGAATCTGAAGTTCACTGTTTTGGGTAGACTGGCTAGACAAAGGGATGCTGGGATCAGTCTGTTTCCACCTTCCCAGAGCTGGGGTTTAGAGGCACACTGCCACATGCACATTTTCCATGTGTGCTGGAGATCTGCACTCCGGGTCTTCTGCTTGCACTTTACCATCTGACTCCTCTGCCAATTCCACTTTGCTGTTCTTTTTATGCCTGCAAACATATCTTTCGTGAGAGATTATTTAGATTAGTTTTTTTTCCTGAATGTAATTTTTTCATTGATTTTTTTTTGGGAATTTGACATCATGAACCCCAATCTCAGTCATTTCCAGTCCCTCTGTATCCACTCTTCACCGTTGTAGCATCCCTCTAAAAAGAAAATTTTTTAAAAAGTTAAAAAAAATTAAACCACCAAACATTAAAAAACACCAACAAAAAATAAACAAAAAGCAAAATAAAAACAAGAAAATAAAACAAAAACATCAGAGTCATATTTACATTGATGAAATGAGTTAATATTAAATTATGCATTTTTCTTTTATTGAAAATAGATTTTTTTGTCATAAAATATATCCTAATTACAGTCCCCCCTTTCTCTACTCCTCCCAGTCCTTCCCATCTACCCTCCAATCCAGATCTACACCATGTCTGTCTCTTATTATAAAACAAACAGACTTCTAATGGATAATAATAAAGTAAAATATAATACAAAAAAATGAAACACATTGGAATAGGACAAAACAAACACTATAGAGCCCAATAAATTGCCTAAGACCTACTACATAGCACACTTAAGGTGCCAATAAAAACACTTAACAAGAAGCCATAATATATGTGAAAAGGACTGGTATGGTGAAAGTAGAGAATTAATGATATGTTTTTATGACAATCATATTGTCAATATTTTTCATGTTTTGAATTACTTTTATGGGTGTATATTTTAATAAATGCCCCAATTTTTATCGACATAAAATTTTGTTTTTAATATTACTATGAAAATCACTGAAGTAATCATTTGTGTATATGGGATTTTGACCACCTTTCTCATGGCAGATGAGTTTTCAGAAAAATATTACTGAGTGAAAAGCTGTGAAATTTTTAAATTCTCATATTATTTGCATAGTCCTTCTGTTAATATTTATTTAACAATTAATTATTGAACTATCACACATCCCAAAGCACTATGTTAATCAATGGAAAATGAGAGCTGATTCTTGTCCCAGAGAGCTTAGAATTAATTGCCAAATTAATTTAAAGAAGATTTGCATATTTATAACACTGCCATCATGGGAGTATATAAGCACATCTTTCCTCCACATTTGTATATGTTTGGTCATTTACCCTTTGTAAAATTCTTTATTAAACTGGAAAAATAAAAAGTTCATGCTATTGGTAATTTAATATGGTTTTCAATGTTAATTAGGATGAGCACTTTCTGTAACTTGCAGATAATTATAGTACTCTGCATAGTCCTCTGTAATAAGCTCACTAGTACACAGGTAGCAGTCAGTATATGCCTTGTTGGTCAATTGAACAGATAAGAAGAAAAATGTATGATCAATGGTTATATAGTCTGGAGAACAGTTTCTGTTTAAAAGTTCTGGTAAAAGTAATTTCTACCTATTCCAAATATAGAAAGGTAGGTGATATTTCAATACATTCATAGGTGACCTGTGCTTTCTTGTCACTATATTTTATTCCTTGAGTCTGTCCTCTGGAAGGAAGAGGCTGAACATTTCCCTTTTCAATCTGATGTAGTTGAGCAAGCTTGTATGAGTGACAGGCAGCCAGAGACAGGCTGATTCTCTAAGTCTACAGATTTTGCCAAGCAGTCTTTAAATTAATGGGAGGAAGACTAGAGGAAATAGCTTTGGAGAAAGCTCTCCCCCTTTACTATAGTTACCTATGGCTAAGAGTTGAGTGAAATTTATATAGATGCATATGATGAATATGGAGCAGGAGCACAGCAACTTGGTCCCTGAACTTTAACAGTATTAAATTATAAAATGATAATGTAAACTTTTAGTCCTTAAAACATCATTGTTTGTGTGAATATTTAGAAAATAAAAGCAATATGGGCCTTGCAAGTCTCTGGATTCCTTTTATCAAAATATCCTTTAGCTGTTCTTAAAAAAATAATAGAGAGAGAAAAAGAGGAGGCAGGGAGGGAGGAAAAAGGAAGGAAGGAAGAAAAACAAGCAACACATCTGCATTTTGGAGACAGTTTGGCCTCCAGGACAGGAAGAGTGAATGGACATATAAGAGTTCAATAGATTGAGAAATGAGCATAGATTGAGAAGCAAAATTTCTTTCAGTTTAAGAAAGTACCTCTCTAACTAGGAATTCCTAGCAGGGTTGTAATTATTATTTTCCAATAATTAAGTAGAATAATAGTATAACAATTTACATTATGACCACATCTGTCTTGGGCTTCCATATTACCTTCATAACTCTTCTTGCCTACCTGCCCTGCAGTCAAATCTGTCCTGAAATAATCCTGGTTTTGCAAGGCTGAAATTGGGACTTAACCAGCTCTAGCTGAAACCCCAATAACTAATCACTATTAATTAACACAGAATTAAATTTCAGAGGGTCTCAAACATTTCTATTTTTGTATTACTACTCCCAGTGTCTAGTCACAATAACTAGTATCACTGGGTTCCCTATGATCAATTCTGAATGCTGTTGTTACTAAATTTATCACCCAGATATCTTCCCTCATTTAATATTCAGCTCTATTCATATTATTCAGTGATTTAAAAACAAATTATTGAAAAATAGCACTTCTTTTTAATGTGTGGAAAAGGCAAGCATTTCTGAAATGTTGGTGAGTGATCCATGCAGGAGTAGAAAGAGCAAAAACATGTTTCCTTTTTATTAAAGCAATCTTTTTCTGGGTCCTTTACCTCAACTAGAGCCAGGTAGAGTTTCTGAGATATTTGTTTTAAGTGTGAAGATGCACTGAGTTTTATGATAATTATAATCATGCAAAACAAGTTGCTAAATACTTTTTTACAACGTGGGTGTGGACTCCTTAGCAGATCACTGAGAGCTGTCTTTAGCTTAAGCTTGAGTTTGGGCCTGTCTCCAGCCACTCTCTGTTGGGTTCTGATTATAACTAGTCAGTAACTCACTGTTTTCTCGATTCCCGAAGCCATCATACAGGCTCCTGATAATTCCTTTCTCTGTCTATAATGACACTCTCATTCCCTCTGCTTAATCTAATCACATTCACCATTAAAGGATCATCTCTCATTGTGTCTTTTCTGGCTATTTTCTTTCTCTATGATCCCACTGAATATTGTACAGATGCCTGATTTTCAGTTAGTACTATGTTTTCTTACATGCCTGCTTCATCCATCACACTGCAAGCTTTGTGAGATCACCATGTTGTAATTATTTCTGGATTCTGTGTGCTAAGACAGAAGTTGACAATTTATAAATTGTGGAAAATACTTTCTTTTCAAATTTGGTAGAGAGAAAAGAGTGATGTATTAGTCAAGGGTAGCTAGAGAATAACTTCTTTAGGTTGCATGGTAATTACTTCCTAGAATGCACAGTGTTACCTTCTGAAAGCCCAGATAATCATTCTAGTCATTTGTAGGAGAATAAGGAACCAAGAAATTGATTCAGACTCACTAAAATACATATTATTTTGCAGTCTGTAAAAATAATGTATTTCAGTGAAAAATAAAATTGTCACACTCATACTCCATCTATGAGAATAGAAACACCCATACTCAAAAACACCAGTGTTAATTTCTTTATTTATTAATATGTATTTATTTCTCAGAGATCACAGGAAACCCTTTATTTAGTAACTTGACACTATAGGAAGAAGTACAATAGATAAGCTCATGGAAAAATAAACTTAATAAATAATATTTCTTCAGGTAGGAATGCACTACTAAAATTGAAGTAAGACAATAAAATATGCTAAATAAATAGAGAAGAGCTTCTTTAAACAGATATTGAAGTAAGAGAAGGAACTCATAGAGAAGAAACAATTCGGTTGACAACTGAGAATGACAGTGTAAAGTAAGAAGCCTTGTGGTAATCTTTAGTTGATATCACAGATAAAAGAAGGCAGGGTATCGGGACTTAGGGTTGATTAAGTATGGCATACTCTTGCAATACAAGGAAGCTGGTATGGATAAAAGAAAGTATAAAGGTGAAGGGAAGGGACTGAAGTTGAATGGCTAGATAAGTTTGAGATATATAGACTTTAGAGATCATGAGGATATTGCCTACAGATTAACTGACAGCCATCTTTATGTAAAGACAAACGATAATCTAATGAACACAGTGATGTAGAGGAGACTAATTCGATTGATATTTAATAAGTCTGCAATGAAAGAAATAATGATAACCAGACTCAGATGGCAGAAACTGAGAGCTATATGGATTGAGAAAACATTTTTTTTTTTTTTTTTTTTTTTTTTTTGGTTGTGAGCCTCGCCTTTAACGGCTGAGCCATCTCTCCAGCCAGGAAACATTTCTTTTATGCAGAGCAATGAATCAAACTGTATAGATTTCACAGACAGAGTAGATCATGTCAGTAGATTATATCCTGACAGAGTTATTGAGTTGACCCATCCTTATGCTTCATTTCTACCCTTATCATTTCCTCTTGATATTTTTATGAAGAACGTATTTAGAATATCTACTTTTTAATGCATTGGGGGATGATCATCATATGATAAGAACTTGAGTCAATTTCAAATTGACCCTGTCACTTTGCAAGTATTAAGGTTCAAGTGAAATGCTGTGGGCCTATGGTCATTGTTTAGTTTTATTTTTTAGGGGTTGATATTGGTTAGATTCATTATGAGGTTCCAAAAAGTTCAAATAAAACCCGTTTTTCACCTTTAAACTTTGAGTTAGTTTCAAGATAAGCAAGTCATATCTTCAGGACCAAACTTCAACCAAGAGACACAAATAGATCCTTTGTACATGCTATAGCAATCAACTGAATAGAGGCAGAAACTGGAAGGTATGAAAGCACCTTCTCATCATAGATTGCCTGTAGCCAGCATGGCAGCATCTTGGCATGAAGGTTCACTATTCTATCATGACTGTCAGAGAACCACATTATGGCAATGGCCTGGAAAGAGCAAGTAAATCCTTTTCTAAACACTTCCTTGTTTCTGATTGGTTCTTAAACTGTATGTTTTAAGAGCCATGTTTAATTCATAGCCCAGCAGAAATCACATCCTTGCAGGCTATGTTAAGTAACCCAACTCTTGCAATTTGGAGTCATGGTCAGATTTATGGTTGAGAGGAGAATGAGTAGAATAGGTCAGTGGAAAGATACAGACTGGAAATTAGGAAAACTGGGCTCTCATATCTGTGCTACTGTAGCCTTTGTATCACCCTAGGCATGTTGCAGAATCGTGTCTGCAGCCAACCATAAAATGAGGAAGTTAGACCAGATGAAAACGTGATTCATGCTTCACTCTGTCATCTTTCAGTGATTCATGGTGATTCTCTAAGCTACAGAAAAAAAGTGGAGTCTATAGCAAAGCTCCTTAGAAAAGAGTGTAGGGAAAATTTGTAGTCGATGAATGAGGAAGAAAACGGGGTCCTTTATTTCTTGATAATTTCATAGCCTGAGCTTTTGATGATAGTGGGTGCTTTATGTAACTGACATATATCTTATACTTATTTAATATCTATGCTTAGTTTAGACATTTCTCATATACAGCTATCTTAATTTAAGTTGGATTCCATAACCGAGAAGGTCAGTCATCTTATCCCAAGTTATACATTATACTGGCTTTTAGAAGTAAAATAATTTGTTCTAATTTATACCATAGCAAAGACTAGATTTGTGTTTGCACCATGGGTTCTGACCCAAAGAAGCACCCTTTTCATTTTTCTTTACATATTCTCTTTAAATTTTATTTTATGATGATGATGAAGATGGTGATATACATATGATGCCTGTGTATGGGTGTAGTGCCTGTAAGTATAGGTGAAGCCAGAATGCATCAGACCATCTGTGAGCCTCCTGGTGAGATTGCTGGTAATTAATCTCAGTCCTGTGGAAGAGCCATACATAAACTTAACTGTGGGGCCATTTTTCCAACCTCTGTCCTACATAAATTCTATAGAGTTTACATGTTTTAATGTTGAGTTTATTTATGCATGGATGATAAGTAGGAATTAATCAGATTTTTCAGTTAGTTGGAGTCATCACACTGTTCAAAATGGATTGATATATTCCTGTAGATGTGGCTTTAAGGAGAGGAGAGAAATAATATAGTGTTCACAGTAAGTTAAAACTTCTCTTCAAGTACTGTAGTGCCCTTTTGTTTGTGTGTTTGGTATCTTTTTTTCTTTGTTAAAGAAAAAGATCTTGTAACGTGATTAAATATGAAAAATTATAAAATTAAAACTACTTTTTTAGTTCTTCTGAATACAGAAGATAATTAAAGGTAATTTAAACATAGATAATCTACCCTTGGCCTTGCATCTGGTGTGGCAAATGCTTTTATTCTACCCAAAGGACAGGTTTATCATACTGAAGACTCAACAGTTAACATTCAATGTGTCTTTAGTCCTTTATTACCACGTCGAAAGAAGTGACTTTGTGTTCCTAAATTACATCTAATTTTTACAATGAACAACAGGATATAAAAAGCTAGCTCATTGCTTCTCCTGCATAATAATTTTAAGATGTTAACCTACAGTCTTTGGTATATTAAAAGCTAAGAGCTTACTCAGCAGGATGAACCTTAGCCAGAATATGGGCAATGACATGTGAAGCTATGATGTCAGTAATGGCTTCTAGGCCCATCTGTATCCTATAGGACATACCTCCTGCCAGGTTACAAGGATGCATGAGTAACTCAGTCATGGGAAATATTGTCTATCCTGGAGTTTGATGCCTCAGCCTGCTGCAGGGATATAGTTATATGCATATCCTCTTTCTGGTAGTGACCAAGATGTAAGTTGGGAAAAGAAATTGCATTAAATAAGAAGTCTATGTCATCTTTTTCTTCCTTTTTTCTTTCCGGCAGAACATCTAGCGTAATTGGTGAAATCTGGGTAGGCTTTTAGACAATGTCTTTTAAATTAGATGTGATTGTTTCTGATGAGGACTAGATTGTCCACATAATCATCTCTTCATCTCAGCAGCAGCTGAGCTTCCTTTACACCCCCTCTGTTGGAGCTCATTACGTCAAGACTTCCAACACCCTGGGCCCTATGAGACTTCACATTATGATTTCACAGTAAGCTATGGTGACCTTTCTTTGCTGTCTCTTCACTTGAATTGAAGGGAATTTGGAGGTCAAAATCTGTAGCTGAATCTTCTTGCAGAAATCTTACTGTGGAGTATTCCAATGGCTTTAGACTGCTCTTTTGCAATGAATGTAGCATGAAACACATCTCCCCTAAAGCCATTGGTATGTGTTTAATTTCTTGTCCTTCTTCAAAATGCTTGACCATTTTATAGTTTGAAATAGTTCAGTGACCTCACCCTGTTTATATAATATAATCCAAAATTCTTAGAGTGATAGAGGAGTCTCCACATATCCAAACAGACCTGTCTAAAAACCAGTTCCTTTCAGCCTCTCCATAATTAGTTTATACATAGGAACTTGCCATTTTTCACTTTAATTATGTTCTCTATCCATAAACATTCATTCTCTATCAAGTATGATGAGGCACAATAAATAAAATATTTTTATCTTAGGATCAAAACCAGACATGATTAAAGTGGGTTCTAAAAAGGGGTTTGAAAATAAATTGATAATAAAAGTAACCTGCAAAATCCAGTGGCCAAATAGGTTATTTAACATTTCACAGGCACCTCTAACCTCCCAGTTAAGTTGGGAGCTTTTCCTGCACAGCTCCTTTGGCTCTCCAGGGTTAAGGTCATCTGACATTGGCCTCCCAAAGGGCACTTGGCTCCTCGAGGAAGAAGTAAGTTGATCATTCTCAGTTCCTTCTCTCTAGCTTCTGCAGTATTTGGTTCCCTTCCCATGAAGATAGGGAAGCAGGATAATAACATAGCATTTTAGAAGTCCTTCCCTTGCATCCCTAGATATGAGCAATGGCCTGCTATATTTTGAAATGTCCTTTTCTTCTTGTCTTCTCTTTTAATTCATGCCAGCCCTGTGTGTTCAGCAAGAGTGACATCTCTTAGAGCCCACATCTTCAATTAGTCTACCATTCCTTATGTTTAGATTCCCAAATGATCTAGCCATGGAGTTTCTTGCAAAAACCTACATTTATTCCAGCATGACAGAGGATGATGTTCATTTAGTCAAACAATCATACTGTGAAGCTACTCACGAAGAAAAGCATGAATTTTACCGATAGTCAGGAAAGTTTAGGGACAAGCATATTCAGTCTACAGTTTATAGACTTCATGTGCCCCAGAATAGATATGAATACAGGCCAACACATTCATAGATGACAATGTCATATTACATTGCCAAAAAGTTAGACATCCTTGGTACAAACTGGTAGGTATTGAAAAATCAGAATATTTTCAACAATAATTAAATTTTAAAAATTGAGTAAATGTAACTTCCTTTAATGATAGTCTATTAGATACTGGGAACTTGTGTGGAAATGTATCCAGTAAAATAAGTTGTGGAGATATATATATATTTTAAATATAAATATATATATAAATATAAATATATATATATTTAATAAATATATAAATATATATTTAATAAAACCTGAATAATGGGGAGAGAGCACCCAGTCCAATCCTAGGAAGACAGCTCAGGAAATTCTTAACCCTTGAATACAAAGATTAACAGCTGAGTCAGTCACACACACCTTTTAATCCCAGGACAGGGAGAGCAGGGAGTCCTCTACCCTTGATCCAACAACTCCAGAGGCAGAACTTCTTCTGTTTCTGTGAGTTCAAAGCAGCATGCCTTTAATCCTAACCTGGATGGGACAGGGTATATAAGGGTTTGTAGAAACCCAGAGTGAACAGAAGTGACAAGGAGCAAGGCTGAGGAAGTTGCAAGAGAGCAGGGTGAGAATTGACTGCGGTGCTTCCTCTCTCTGATATTTCAGCCTTTCCCCAATATTTGGCTCTGACTATCATTTGTGATACTACAGTAAGTGAGCTAATATATACAACATTCCTGTCTGAATAAAACTATTAGTCCGTGTTACATATGAAGATATCAGTTTACAGAATCTTTGCCTCTGTTAGGTAACTATATGTATAGCTTGTATCCAATGGCAAATTGGTCTACTGTTGTTACACAAGCTCTTGTATTTGCTTTCTAGAATATATGTGAAAAGAGATAAATGCCATCATATAAAGAATTCGGAGGGAAGTTAGAGTGCAGATCAGCTGTCAGTCATGTGTTTAATCATCACTCTACTGACAATGTTACTTTTTGATTCTTTGTCCTTACCCAAGTCTTATATGCAAGATATTTTTGAGATTTTTATTTATTTATTTATTATGAATAGAATCTCATTTTTTAATCCATGTATCCCCTTGTTCAAACTGCCTTCCCCCTTATGCCCCTCCCAGTCACTCTCTCTTCTCCCCATCTCCTTATCTCCTGCCCAGCAAGGGCAGGAGGACCCAAGGTACCAAGGTGGCTTAGTTCAGCATCCACTCCAGACAAATCCACTTTCCTCATTCCAGCACCAAGACTGGGTCAGGTGTTTCTCTGGAGAATTTTAAACAGGACTACCTTGTACTTATATAATTTCTACCTCTTCAACTCTCCTATAACTCTTTCTGTCTCCAATTCATTCTCAATTTTATGACCTCTCCTTCTATAATTATTATATATATATATATATATAAGTGTGTGTGTGTGTGTGTGTGTGTGTGTGTGTGTATCCATGTAGTGCTCATACATTTGAGTGTAACCTCTTGGAATTAGCTCAGGAGACTTGTTCCTTGAGAAAATAGATCCTCCCTCTCTTTATAGTTATTGACTCCCCATGGCTCTGCATCTAGGGGTGGAGACTTATGAAGTTTCCCCTCTTGACATTGGCAAGTTAACTGGCCTTGTCATGATGCAGGTTTAAGCAGCCATATTGTGAAGATGCCATGGGTCCATCAACACACTAGCAAGACACGAGCAGTAGATGTTCTCATTGTCTGCTTCTTTCATCCTGTGTCCCTTTACCAAGATGCTCTTTGTGCCTTGGATATAGGGTTGGCATTGTGGATGTGCCCTATATGGTTAAGCACTTCACTCATTCTACACATAACTTTTCCTATTGTATGTTTCTGGATTTACTTCTTTCATTTTAAATACCTGAGACCACCTTAAATCATTTTAGAAAATGTTCAGGAACCTTTTATAAATTTCCCTTTTCTCTAGACTATTCAGAGTAAATCATAAAACAGCATAAGATCCTTAGATGCTTTATTATACTAAACTGTGTGGCATGATAAAAACAATAATAGCTTGGATGCCAAATGTTGTGTTTCATATATTCTAGTAGGTGCTCTGTATAAATATTTTCTAGTATTTGTCATAAAATATAAGGGCTTATCACTATTCTTCTCCAGTTCTACAAAAGAAAATGCTGTACAAAGAGTTTAAGCTCTTTACTGTTACCATGGCAACACAGAATAAATGGTAGCATTAGAATTCAAAGCATAGCTGACACATTTTGAAACCATACTTTTTAAAACATTTTAGTAGCAAAGTCTAATTCCTACTCTGGAAGAGGAGTGCTGTCCTTAGAAGTAGAAAAAAATTATTTTAGTTTATATGTACAAATAGCAAGCTTTAAGTTTCTAAACAGTATTGTCAATAGGTCTACTCCATCCTTTTCTCACTAAATGGCCATGTGCCTCTATCAGGTGATCCATTCATTAAAGATTCAAAAACTGAGGACCTTTATGCTGTACCTGGTGCTACTTGGTGAATGTTACTAAATGCTGAATTCCTTTTCTTTCTTACAAAAATATAACAAGTGTTCCCAAAGCTTTTTACATTTCTTATTTAAGCCTCAGAAGATTCAATGGCAATGGGTTATTGTCTCTGTTTTACATTAGGGAAAATAAAGGCTCAGAAAAGTCACAAGGCTATATCTGAGGTACACATTCCCAACAGCAAAGCAAGGATCACACATTTCTCATCCCTTCTCATTATATCATGCATGCCTGTTTCCTTATTCTTAACGTAATGACCATGACCAGTTACTGGACAAGAAGAAGGTTCATAAAAGAAAGATTTATTTTGGCACAAGGTTTATTGGTAGAGCTTATTGTAGTTCAGAGGACATGGCAGCTGGAGGGGTTCCAGAGCTGGTGGTTGGAGGCTTATAACATCTGGGTAGAATATGAAGCAGAGAAAGTGTAAGCACTCAGCTGGCTCTCCCCTCTTTTCCTTTTGATTAATCCCCGTACCTCAGCTCATGAGATGGTGCTGCCCACATTCAGGGATCTCTTTCTTCCTTACATTAATCTTCCTTGGAAATGTCTTCATAGACACACTCCAAAGTATGTTTTCCTGGGCATTCCTTAACTCAACTAATTTGACAAACTTGGATCTACTTAGAATCATAAAATCAGAATGGCTATGAAATATAAGGAACCTGTGTATGAGAAATTATGTCTCATTCCCTCTCTGAGAGGCAAATTGGTAGAAAGAGCTCTTTCTGGGATTAGAGTGATATTCCATTAGGAGGCTCATTCCTTTTGCTCAGTGAAGGCCATGATCAGAGTTGGCACCTAGTCCTCTTTGATTGTTTTGCAGCTGTGAGTACTCAACCTTTGCTGAGGATTAATTTACAATAGATGAAAAACCACATAGAGTAGCATTGCAGTGAGTAGACAGTTGTTGGGAGTAATCGTGCTAGTTGGTTCTGTTAATGAAAACAAGGAAGCCTTTTATATAAACACACTTATAAAAAAAGAAGCCTTTTTACCCCTTTCTGAACAGAAACAGAAGGATGGATTGAGGGGGTGGAGGAGAGGTAGAAGAGGGGATGGGAGAAGAGGAGGAGGGGAAATTAGGTAGAGATGTAAAATAAATAAATGTTATGAATCATATGAATTTAGATGTTATAAATCTGGTTGCCATTCAATGAGTCCTGATCAACCAGAAAATCATTTAACCTTTCTGTCTTTGATCATCTCACAGTCTCCCAGAAGACCTAACATATAAACTAGAAATAGAGGAGTTTGGCGAGAACCCACTTATCCTGCAGTATAAACTTAGAATATTAGAACTTTAATTCCTGCTCTTGGAGTAAATTAGTAAGGTCTGGGTAGACATCCCCTGTATTTGATTAGTAATCCTGTTTGGACTTCTCTACTAGGCTTCAGAGTTTGGAATATGGTTTTAAGAGGCTGACAGTGTGGGAAGCAGGAATCCTACCACTGAACCACAAATGCTTTATTAGCTGTAAAGAAAAAGATAGCCATTCTACAATCCACAGACCCAGAGAGGCTAGATAATAAGGAGGCCCCAAGGAGGGACACATGGATCTCCCTGGGAAGGGGAAATAGAAGAGATCTCCTGGGCAGACTGCAGACAGGTAGAGAAGGAAACACGAGGGATCAGGATGGGGTGGATAAATTGAAAGAGTACTGAAAGAGATGACTGGAAAAGGGAGCATCTCGGTGTCACATAGAAACCTGCTGCTAGAGAAACTCCCATGAATCTACAAGGATTGCCTCAGCTAAGACTCCTAACAATAGTAGATAAATAACCTAAACTGGTCCTCTCCTGTGATCAGATTAACCCCAGTTGTCATCAGAGAGCCTCATCTAATAATGAATGGAAACATATGTAGAGACCCACAGCCAAACATTAGACCAAATTGAGGGAATCCTGCTGAAGAGAGATGAAGGATTGTAGGAAACAGAGGGGTCAAGGACATCACAAGAAAAACCACAGCAACAACTATCCTGGCTCATAGGAGTTCACAGAGTCTGAACCAACAACCAGGGAGCCTGCATGGGAACAACATAGGCCCTCTACAGATGTGTGACAGTTGTGTAGCTTGATTTACTTGTAGAGCTCATAACAATATGAGCAGAGGCTATCCCTATCACTTTGGCTAGCTCCTGGAAACATATTTCTCATACTGAATTGCCTTGACCAGCCTTAATAAATGGGAGATGCTTAGTCTTACTGAAACTTGATATGCCATGCTTTGTTGGTAACTATGAGAGGTCTGCCCCTTTCTGAACAGAAACAGAGAAGAAATAGGTGGGGGCAGAGGGAAGGTAGGGAAAGGGAGATGGAGAAGAGGATGGAATATAAAATTAATGTGTGTGTGTGAGAGAGAGAGAGAGAGACTGACTGTGGGGCTGGAGACCTGACTACTCATTAAGAGTACTTGCTGCTTATCCAGAGGACCCCACTTTGGTTCCTAGCACTCACCACTCACACTGGGTAGTTCCCAACCACCTGTAACTCCAGCTATGGGACAGAGGTAACCCTCTTCTAGCCTTCATGGACACTGAATGAATGTCTCATGTACACAGAGACACATACATAGAAACATAAAAATAAAAGCAATTGAGTTTTGATGATTGCTTGTTCCTCTGGATCTTGGTGCCTCACCTATCTAGAAGAACATTCCTTTAGGTCCTTCACTGGCCTGTTATTGCTTAACACATTCTAGAAGAGTGAGAATATCCCTTGATATTGTGTTGCATAGCCTGTGAGCTGCAAAGACTATTGTCTCTCTAATGAGAGGCTTCAGTTGTGATTACCTTCTTGAGCCCCTACTGTCAGGGTTATAATGGATTTTGGTGTATTAAAAACAGGTCAGTAAGGGTCAAGGTTTGGTAGGTTTTTATAATTTTCCTAATTCCCTCGAAATACCTTGAGTCAATACTTTTTAATTCCATTTATGCTTTTGCCATAGAAATTGTGTTACCTAATAAGCATGCTTCTGTCTCCTAGTTTTGAAAGGGGAACTCTTTTGTTGCATTTTTAGAGGACTTAAAAATGAGAAGGCTATGGATTAACTTTTAATTAGATGAAATGATTAAAAAAAATTTTATCACAGCAGTTTTTCTTTTATTATAACAGGAAAGTAGATAGTTTCTCTCTAATTAGTGTTCATTCAAATGTTTTTTAATAAAATTAATGCTGAATAAAATTATTCTAAAGAGCCATAAGATTTATTAAGTACTCTGTATGTGTGTGTGTGTGTGTGTGTGTGTGTGTGTAGAGAGAAAGAGACAGAGAGAGAAACAGAGAGAGAGAGAGAGAGAGAGAGAGAGAGAGAGATGATTAAAAAGACATTGGCTCCCAGTCCATCAAGATTACACTTGGCATTTATTATGTTCAGTTTCACTGTGTTGTAGAACTTCAGGAGTCACTGTGTTGTACCGGTTTGTGATCCTTAGGTTCACTGATTCTTACTCAGGCCACTGTATGTCAGTAAATTTGATTTGCTGGGGCAAATTATTTGTCACTGAGGTGTTAATCTTTCAACATTGGCAGAGTGACCATGTCACTTCCTTGGCTTCATAGTGTAACATAACAAACATGTTATCCATTAAGACATATCCAGCATTCTATAAATGGTTTGGTTTTGGTGGAAAGTTGTAGAACACATGTATGTGAGAGGCTCGATCATATCTCTGACTGTAACTGTTCATTATTTCCCTCTTCTGGCTCTGACTCACTTTGTGCTTGCAAAGAAACCTGCCAGAATGACCCATAGCCATACTGTTTACTTTTCTTGTCATTTAACAAATCGTTTCTAAGACATATTTATATTTTACACAGTCTATTCTCAGAGCTTTTAATTACATGAAGAAATGCATTATCATTGCTTTGGGCCTTCCCTTTCTTTTTCCTGATAGCACTAATAATAATAATAATAATGGTATTGATGGTATCTCAATGATGGTAAAATTATTTGCATTTTAGCACTTTTTTATTGTCTAAGAAAAGTTAAATGCACATATTCTCTTGATCATTCTAACAATCCTAGAAGACTGGTAATTTGTCATTTATAATTTATAAGGAAGAAAACCAAGGCCTGGGGATTGCAACCAATTTCCCCAAATTCATGAAGTATACAGTTAATAGATTGGAGATTTAGGGTTTTACTTTTTTGCTTAGTATTGTTCAGTCTTGATGTTTTATTGATTGTGGACATAACAGAATCAAGGACTGTCTTGAGTACATTTTTTAAATCAGTCTTCATCTCCTTGCGTTTTTTTGTCCAGAACATGTGCCCTGCCTAGGCTAGCAATCCAAACACATGTCTGTTCTTTTCTGATCACAGTCATCTCACTACAGAAATTTTGTTCCTACATTCAATATCAATGCTGCATTCACAGGAATTCTACTAAAAAAAGTTATTCCTGTTTGTAGAAGATCTAGAGACTGAGTAGGAGATGTGGATGAAGGAAGAAAGAGAAGTGCAAGAAATATCAAACAAGCAGAAAGATGAGGAAGGACAAGAGAAGATCAGCAGAGGCTTGGAGAAATGGCAGCACCGACTGACACAATTGACTACCCCAGTGGAAATATATCATTTAGACTGGTGATTCTCAACCTGAGGGTCAAATGAGCCTTTCACGGGGGTTACCCAAGACCATCAGAAAACACAGATGTTTAACTTATGATTCATAACAGCAACAAAGTTACAGTTATGAAGTATCAATAAAAATAATTTTATGGTTGGGAGGAACTTTATTAAAGGGTTGAAGCATTATAAAGGTTGAGAGCCACTGATTTAGCAGAAAGAATGTATTAAGTATCTTACCAAGGTTGTGACAAGAACTGAGTCAGTGAAAATTTGATGATCCTAATAAAGTTTCAGGAAATAAGTGCTTGAGTCCAGACCTTCACCTGATTATATAATCATAAATACATTCTAATGAGTCAGGTCCCAATTTGTTGCCTATGAAATTGATGGAACAATTCTGCTATTATAAACTCCAATAATCAGACTACATACTTGCATGATAATAATATGGATTATGTATCAATGGTGCTTATGAACTTGCTATGTGATGCAAATGTGCAGATGGACAGATATTAGTGGTACAGTCATAGAACTGTGAGTATAGCAGAGAGATAATCACTCAAGAACACATTTGTTGACTTATTTTAGATATATGAACCAATTTATTAATTCTTCTCCAAACTACATGGTAAATACTATTGTCAAAACTGGTTTAGAAATAGAGTATCTTTTTTTCCAATTTTTTATTTAAAAAGTTTTTTTTCCATATCCACCACTGCTCCCCGCCCTCCCCTCCTCCCATTCCTCCCTCAGTCTCCCCTACCTCATTCTCCCATCAATTCCCCAGAGAGGGCAAGGACTCCCAAGATGAATTAGTTCTTCTGGCACATATCTAGTTGAGATAGGACTGAGTCCCTACTCCAAGTATCAAGGCTAAGAAAAAGTGTTTCTCTGTAGGGAATGAACTCCAAGAAACCAGTTCATACACGAGGAATAAACTCTGTTTATTTTTAACTTTAAGAGGCTCCACAAACTGCCCATGCTGTTGGACTGTCTTCTGCATTTGGTGGGTTTAGTTCCTTTCCATGAAGGTTTCTCAGCTGTCATTTCAGAGTCAGTGAGCGCCCAATAGCTCAGGTTATCCATCTTTGTGGGTTTCTTCCTCATGACCCTGATCCCTTTGTTCATATAATCTCTCCTCCATCTCTTCAGCTGGAACAAGAGCTAGACCCATTGCTTAGTTCTGGACCTCTGCTTCTGCCTCCATCAGCTGCTGGATGAAGGTTCTCTAATGGCAATTCAAGCAGTTATTCATTTGATTGTAGGAGAAGTAAGTTCTGTTTAGGTACCTGCTCTACTATTGCTTGGAGTCCTAGCTGGGGATCATCTTGTGGGTTCTTGGGTATTTCCCTAGTACCAGGTTTCTCCCTAAGCCATGGGCTATCTTTTATAGAGTAGTACCATAATGAGTATAGAGTTGAAAATGACAAAGCTAGAATGTTGACATGGAAAGTCTAATGTCAGATCTTATGTTTTTAATTAAGCTATGTGCTTCTGCAGAAAAATTGGAAACAATGAGCCTCAACTTCAACCATCTACTGCCAGTTAGATGATGAAGGCAACCCAGAATCAACCGCAAAGAGGCTATGTAGCCCAGGAGCAACTCTTTGTCAGGACCATCCTCAGCACCATGTCTTACCATCACTTAGAAACCACATTGGCTATCATAGTACTTAGAATAACATATATATATAATGAAAAACATGAATAGCTAGAATTTATAGCTTCTTATTTAATAATATATTAGAAAATAGAAATGTATTGAGCATGCTGCCAATGCTGTTTGAAAGAATTTTAGTTTCCAATTGAGATTTTTCTGCCTGACCATTCTTAGGCAGCATGGAAATAAAAGATAATTTCAATCAACTACCCTTAGAATTTCTTTCATGTTCTAGTTAACACTTCTGCAGTGCCTTCATTAAGATAAGAGTCTCTTAGCTGGTCACGTGATGACTTTCTTCAAGCTGCTTACAAAGTAGACCACAAGGTTAAGGGCACTGTGAAAGAATATTCACTATAGATTTTTAAGCACTTTTTTTTTTAACTTCTCTTGCTCACAAAGCCCTAACTGTTTCTCTCATATTTAATATGATATGAGGTTTAAAAAGCATCAGGCTAAAGTTTCATTGGGTACTATGGTAAGGCTCTGAGTATTTTAGTCCTGAAAACAGTGCTAGGTGTATATTACTTTGCAGAGACTCTATTGGAACAAAATGTAATTGTGGGCTTGAAAAGAAAAGAAGCAAGTTACTCAGAAAAGGCTGAAAATCTAATGATGGTAAAATGATTCACACTGATAAAAAAAAAAATGTGATCAGACCTAGGTTCAAGTTTGAGATTTACTATCCTAGTTTACTTTTATATTATTATGATAAAAACATTTGACCAAACCAACTTGAGTAAAAAAGGGTTTATTTGACTTACATGTCACAATCCATTACGGAGGGAAGTCAAAACAGGGGCCTGAATACAGAGAATGGAGCAGGGACCATAAAGGAATATTAGTTACTATTAGCTACTTGTTTGCCCCTTATGACCTTCTCAGGTAGACTAGATTGCACTAATGTATAATCCAGGACACCTGCTAAGAGGAAGCACCTTCCATGGTACACTGGGCCCTCCCACATCAATCATTATTGTTAATTGAGAAAATAGACTTCAAATCTGCTCACACACCAATATGATAGAGTCTACTCTAGTGAATTTCTCTCTTCGAGATATAGCTGTACCAAAGCAACAAGAACAAACCATCTAATTTACCATTACAATATGTTAGTTTTAAGTTTGTGTTTGAGTATCTCTGTGTGGATTTGTACATATGCATGCAAGTGACTGCAAAAGTTAATAGAGAAATGGGGCCAAAAGAGGCTTCCAAACTGTATCTTTGAAGTGGGTCAATGTACAGAGATGCAGTGGTGGTTTGAATGTCAAAATGGCAGGTCCAAGGCTTATGCTGGTAATATAAATATTTGTCCCACCTGTGGGTTTAATAAAAAGCTGATTGGCCAAAAGCAAACAGGAAGTGTGGGCGAGGCTGTCAGGCTAAGAAAACTCAGGAACATTTCAGAGCAGAGAAAGTGGCCAGAGAGCCACCACAGACATGACATGGAGACGGCAGCAAACACAAAGGAAAGAAGCTGAAAGGCTGCTTTGAGAAAAGGTACCGAGCCATGTGGCTGAACCATATGGGTTAGATTGAGAGCGAGCGCTAGCAAATTATATGCCTAGGCCCTAGGTCGGTCAGCATAAAAATAATAGAAGCATTTGTGTGATTCTGTGACTCTGAGAGACTGCAAAACTGCTGGTCTGCGGGGCCAAACCTCGAGACTAGGCTCAGAAAGCCCAGGCCAGAACCATTTACAACAAGATTCTTGGAGCTGGAGTTACAGGCAGTTGTTAGACTAACTTGGGTACTGAGAGCAAAATTGCATTACTATGCAAGATTGGTATATGCTCTTCGCTGCTGAGCCTTGTCTCCAGCACTAACATTTACTCTTGCTCACAGATGTGATTCAGTACCCTTCATTTAACTACTTACATACCATGTGTCTTTTACCTCTGTTTAAGCATAAAGTTCTCATTCCAAGTGTGTAGGTGAGAATGAAATTTATTCATGTCTTTACTGGTGGGTACATGTATGTGTGTATGTATATTTGCATATATGTGTGTTTTAATTTTTAACAAACACATACGTGAGAAAAGTTAAATAAACTGATTCCTATGTCTTAGGAACAATAGTTTGGGAGTTTAAAAATAATCTAAACACCTCCCTCATGAAATTCACCAAAAAAGAGGTTTGTAAGTCATGAATGTTGGTATAGTTCCCAAGTGGATATGATATTGTTCCCCAGTGACATGTGGTGATGATGTCACAAATAGGCACAGGAATAGTACTGTCATCTAGTGAATTTCAAGCTTCTACAATGCAGTACAGAAGTAAAATGTAAATTAAAACAAAACAAATAAGCAGGAGGCATCATACATCTTTAGTTTTCCTTAACCCACCCTGAAAGCCTTATTTCCCCTAACCCTGCCCACCTTCAGCATCAAGTATTCTTGACTGAGCACTATTGGCCCCATGTTATGCCCAAAGTCGCAACCCTGGAGAGACCACCAGAGACAAGGAGGTAGCAGAATGCAAAAGCAAGGTTTATTGAGAAGAGACGAGCTAGCTCTTGAACCACTCCAGATGTCCATTACACCAGAATCATGCAGGAGGGTTGATTAGGGCTGCAGGGGAGGGGGTGTGGGGCGGCTCCTTTTATAGCCCGAGGCTGTGAATTGGGTTCAGGTGAGGATAATGGTACGAATCATTAGCTAATTGGCTCGTGCTAGGGGCTTTCCAGAAACTAGGGTGGTGGTGCCTGGTAATAATGGGTCAGGACTTTGATTGGTTATTATTATTTCTTCCTGGCATGTTTGGGCTAGTTTTGTGCAGGGTCCCTAGCTCGTCCTTGGGGTATGGTCAAGCTGTCCTGGTTCTGTGCCCTGGAATGTCTCCTATAGAGGGGGATGCCCACTATCAACCCTGGAACGTGCAGCTGGCCCAGGAATGATGGTGGTGTATTTTGACTCGAGCATTTGGTGGTCAAATAACAGGGCCAGGGTGCTAGGGATTCTGCATTTGGAACTTAGGTCATGGTGCCCCTCTGTGAACAGCAGTTTCTAGCTATGGTCTCTGGGAACTGGGTGAGGGAATCTTTCTCAGGGCTCTGTCTACTTTAGTTCTGCATAGTTCTCTAAAATGGAAGACTCCTTTTAGTCTTGGACCCCACCTGGATCATCCAGGTGGCCAGCTCATTCTCTCCTAGAATGGGGCAAGCCCCTGCCAGGAATGTGGAACTGAACTCTATTTTATCCCTATGGCTACTAGAATACAAAATGGCATTTCTTGAGCTAAATTTACTCTCTTCACCTAGAAGACATGAGTTGTTAAACAGAATTTCAGTAGCAAGCACAAGCTACCTCCTCATGATTCACTCTTCTGGAAGGCTCCACAGAAACCAAGAAAGATAACACAGGTTACAGCAGTTTCTCTCGCTTGATCACCACAACTAGATAGATGTCTATTGTTAATGACACCAAGCACAGCACATCAGATGCAGAACAAAAAACTGAATCTTGAACTGGCCAGGAATCTTTCTCCCAGTTATCTAGTTTTCATGATGCTGAAATATGCCATTCAGACTTCTGAAGGTGAAAAGTCATCAGTCACCTTAGTTAACACTGGACTCAGCATGATGACCAGCCGGGCAATGTATGCCCACTGATGTAATAGTGTCATACTGTTTATGGGTGTCGCCATGTATTGCCAATGTTCAACTCTTCATTGAGGAGCTAAGGATACCTACTGATGGAGAGTTGCTTTTCTTTTGGATGTGTAAATTGGATCCCTGCACATATGCATCTGAGCAGTACTAACTGAACTTAGTGGGGTGTTTTTTAAAAGGCATGAAGATGGAAGAGAGATAGAAGATAGATTGGGAGTAGGGGATAAAGAGAGCCATAGGGGGAGGAAGTAGGGAGTATATATGAACAAAATGCTACATAATAATATGTGTGTGTGTGTGTGTGTGTGTGTGTGTGTGTGTGTGTGTGAAAGGGAGAGAGAGAGAGAGAGAGAGAGAGAGAGAGAGAGAGGGAAATATTTGAAAGTAGGTGAGAACTGTAGGGTGAACATGGGAGAATATTTGAGGCAGAGATCCATCATTTGCATAAGAGCCAACATGAGAATGAGATTCATCAAATCCTAAGAACTGGAACAGAACTAAGGCTAGGACCCAGATGGGTAGATAACACAGAATACTGGTCTGCATGCAAAGCCAGTCCATGAAAAGAAGCCATTCCAAAGCAGAAGCCATGATGAAGTGGACATGAGGAGTCTGGAGTGAAAGGAGTCTCACTTTAGCAGTGAAGTAGAAGGAGGAGTTGGTGTTTATTAGATGGGGAAGGTTAAAGTGGAGCATTTTTGGTGGGTGGGGAGAAAACACACTCACATTTGGAGTGTGCAAACTGAGAGATGTGTGAGATCTCTGACTAGAGATGACCAGCAGATACAAAATATCCAGTTCAAATAGAAAAATGTGTCAAAAATATGATCAAAGGGACCATAAATGTGGGTATAAAAAAGAAAAGCAGCAGGAGAGGAGAGCTAACTGTCAATCAAAACATGATCTGCAAATATAGAATTAATTTTTTCAAATCTCAGAGATTTTTCTTTATTAGTTCTTTGAGAATTCTATAGAACGTGTTTTGGTTATCTTTACCCCTGACCCCAACTTCTTCCAGAACCACTATCCTTTCCTATGCATCAAACTTTGTATCTTTTTTTTTTGAAAACCTATCAAGTCCAGTTTGGGCTTCCCAAATATTGTTAGGTGTGTAACTTTCCACAAGCTATGCTAGACTTACCAAGAACTAAAGTCACATGGAAAATCGACTCTCCATCTCCCTGAAGGTATCAGTCATCACTGGCTTCTCAGATCAGGGTGGGCTTCATGACCATCTCCCCCCTTTTTGTTGGAGTTTGGGCTGGCTTGATCTTCCAAAGGTCTTATGCATGTTCTCACAGCTGCTATGAGTTCCTATGTGCAGCTGCCCTGATGTGTCCAGGAAACACTGTTTCTTTTTAGCTATTCAAAGCTCTGGCTCTGTCACTTTCTGCTCCATTTCCCACAAGGATCCCAGAGCCATTGGAGGAGGGGCTGTGAAACAGATGTCCCACTTAGGGCTGAGAGTTCCACAATCTGTTATTCTGTATACCTTGACTGGTTGTGACTCTCTGTGTTAATCACTATCACCTGCAAGCAGAAGCATCTGCAATGAGGCTGCAATGAGGGTTGAGAGGTCCATTCATCTATGGGAGAACAATAAGTCACTAAGAGTCAGTTTAATCTTATAATCTATTTAGCACAGTGGTCCTCAGCATTACTAATGCTGTGATCCTTTAACATAGTTCCTCATGTTGCAATGACTCCAATCATAAAATTATCTCACTGCTGCTTCATAACTATAATTTTGCTATTGTTATGAGTCATAATGTAAATATCTGATATGCAGGATATCTGATATGGGACCCTTGTGAGGCTCATGACCCACAGGTTGAGAGCCACTTATTTCCCAGGATAATGGTATTGGGCTCTTTTCAAGGGTCTGTGACCTGTCTCATCACTAATTCTTACCACACAATGGCTCCAGGTACAGGCTTCATCTTGTGGAGCAGAACATGAAGCCAAACAAAAAAGGTTGTTTATATTCATGTTTTTCATGCCACTATTGCACCAGTGGTTGTGTCTTGCCATGCCCGTCTTTACTGAACATCAAAGTGTTCATAGCTGGGTGAGACTAATGATTATTTTTTCCACTCAAGTAATAGACACAGTACTTTCCAGCAATTCAAAAGCAATTCCATAGGAACAATGTATCCTGCTTGATTTTTCCATGTCCTGTGGCATGGTATCTTCAACAATGGGTTTTATTCTGAACTTGGGGAGGGTAATCTATATCGCTGGTACTAACCTATAACATTCAAGGGTCTACATGATTTAACTGGCTAACAACTCCAAGAAAGTAACTCAATCCCAGTAGTGGAATTTTTATTTGTTAATCTCTAGTGTCTTGATTGTTACCCATTTATAGGGTAGCTCCATTAATATATACATATACATATTTATGTAGTTCACTTACCAATTTACCCTAGTATAATCATGAGCACCTAACTCTACCAAAATGGGGGCCTCTCCCTTTAAATTGGTGAAAGTAACTTAGATGTCAGCTTCTTAAATATACAATACAATGGCTAAATATACAGTAGACCATTTAAATGCATAAGGCCTTGGTAAATGTATTAAAATATGGTCCAATTAATAATAACAATATCATCAGACTCATAAGAGATTCTTTCTTACTACAGCTTGTGATACAGGGGCTTCTGATCTCTGAACTTAGTCATTAGAAAAGACCAATCAATCATCACCAAAATAATTATGATCCTTTTGGTCAAATATCTATTGAGCTAAAAGAAAAGAAATAACATTTCTCAATGTAATTATTGTTTACTAAGTAAATTAATTCCACAGATGCTAATACCACTTATTATATATCATATATCAGAGTTGCTGCAGTTTTTCAAGTATTAGCTTATTTAATCCTCAACTCTGTTATGAGGAAAGAGCTGGAACTGTCTCCAGTCCTGTTCATGTAACTCACAGGTTGAAAAGCAGATTACCTTACCCCCTGTGAACTTAATTCTCCTTGTGTTAACTTGGAATGAGGGTGCAGTGGAAAGTAGATGTTAGATAGAAAAATAACATAGGGTATTCATATTCTTTTAATACCATGTCACTAATGTCCCTATTACACAGATATAGGTTCTGATAGTAGTACAGAACAACCAGAGATTTTAAGTTGTAACCTGAAGACAGTTGGCTATCTTCTGGGAAGAGAGTCCCAGCTCCTATGTCATTCAGAGTTCCATATTGCAGGACATAGCTTTGCTGAATTTGTGGCATTAATTAGGAATGTAATGGGATTTTTGAAGATATAAATATGTTTGTATATCCATACATTATGACTACAAAATACTTGAGGTAGTGTTGAGGCATGTAGTAAAGGATTGTCAAAGCAAAATGAGCCATAAGAGATACATTTCAGGTGAAAGTTTGTCCTTCCCTCAGACTAGGCTTATCTGTACCCTTTGCTCCCATTCCAGCTGGGAGGCTGTTGTTTCCTAAATCTCTCTCTCCATACAACCTTTCCCAAAGAAAATGGTTAAACTCCAAGATTATAATATGAAATGATTAAAAACTTGTCACTAAGGATAAAAACTCAGAAGTGTGAGACTTTCTAATGGTTCCAGGAAGCGTTTAAAGAAAAAAATTTAAAATAGCTTCAGCAAGGTACAACTTGATAAGTTTTGACATATGTAACATTTATTCAAGATAGTGATTTTATCCATCGCCCCCAACATGTCTCATTTCCCTTTACAATAAATACTTCAACCTAACTTCATCCTATACCTTCTCTAACCCAAATCCCAGGCAACTACTGTTCTCCATTCTGTCACCCTGCATGAGAGATTTATGTAAATAGACTCATTAAATATACACCCCTTATTATTTTGAGATATTTTCATTTTGTCGCATATATCAATAGTTTAGCCCTTATTGTTGCAGAGTAGTATTCCATTGTTTATCTATTAACCCTTGGAGGTGTTATTTATTTTGAGGGTATTAAAAATAAAAATAACTACAAATACTTGTAGAAGTCTGACTTCTCATTTGCTTCTATTTCTGTTGGATAAATAACTTCTAAGAGTCTAAGGTTTAACTCATAAAGTGGATTACATTTAGATTTTCAAACAACCACTGAACTATTCTGAGGGGATTGTACCATTATACAGATGCACAATAGATTAGAATTCCACACTTATCACATTTGATATGCTCTCTTCTTAGTTATTCCACTAAGTGTGTCACAGTACCTCACATAATAATTTACTCTTTCATCATCTTCCCATGCTTATGGGATGCTTGTATATCTACAAGGTTGAATTGTCTATTCAGATCATCTTATTCTAACTTGATTGTTCTCTTTTTATTGACTTTCTTTTTACTTTATATTTTGGGTTTCTCTGCCTAAGTCATAGATGTTCATCATCAAATATATAACTTGAAGTTACTTTCTTGCATTCTGTGCCTTATCTATTTCTTTTGTTCTATTAAAAATACATTCTTCTCTCACATAATATAGCCTATATATATTTCTGCTCCCTCTACATCTCCTAGCTGATCTCCACCTTCTCTCCCATTGGGATTTACTCTCTCATTTCCTCTTATTAGAAAAAAAGGCTTCTGAGAGATAGTAACACATTTTTACCAAAATAAAATATGAGATAAAACAAAAACTATCACATCAAAGTGGGACAAAACAAACAGAAGAAAAAGAGCCCAAGAGAAGGTACATGAGTCAGAGATCCACTCGTTTACACACTCAGGAATCCCATAAAAAACACTAAACCAGAAGTCATAATATATCCACTGAGGACCTCATGCACATCTAGGCAGGTTCTTTCCATGTAGCTTCCATCTTAGTGAGTTCCCATGAGCTTTGCTCATGTTGATTTAAGAAGCTCATGTTATTGTCCCTTCATCTTCTCTGGTTATAACCTTCTCTTTCCTTCCTCTTCTGTGGTGTTCCTTGAATACTGAGGGGAGGGATTTGATGTTCCAAGGTCTCTCACTCTGCATAATGTCTGCTCTGTATTTGTTCCCACTGGTTGCAAGAGAAAGCATCACTGATGATAGCTGAGCAGTGCATTGATCTTTAGCATAGCAGAATATCACTAGAACTTATTTTGTTGCTGTCTTTGTTGTGTTAGACCAATAGTATATGTGGTGATATATTACATATTGAATAAGACCTGAAATATCAGAGAGAGAAAGCGCCACCACAGCCAATTCTCACTCAGCTGTCTTGCAACTTCCTCAGCCTCACTACTGGTTGCTTCTGCTTCTGCTGGGTTCCTAAGAGGCCTTAGATACCCTTTCTCTGTGGTACCCCATCCAGGTTAGGATTAAAGGTGTGAACTACTCTATTTCCTAGCTAGCCTTGAACTCACAGAAACAGAGGAAGTTCTGTCTCTGGAGTTTGGGGATTAAAGGTGTAGGTCACCACTCCAGGCTTTCCCTGTGCTGGGATCAAAGGTATGTGCTATTGAATCTCAGTTGTTTGTCTTTGTACTCAAGGATCAAGAAATTCCTGAGCTGTCTGCTTAGGATTTGACTGTGTACTGTCTCCCTAATATTTCAGGTTAATTAAATATTTAATATATCACCACAAGTATGTTTCTTTAACACTGTTTTCAAATAACAATAACTTAATTTAGCCACATTTGCTTTACCAGTTTGATTTTTACTTATGAATTGTGTTTTGAGTGTTACACCAAATACAGGATCATGACAATTTTCTTTTATTGTTCTTATGGACACTATTTAGACTTTGCATCCAGGTGTATGGCCCATTTGAAAGAAAATATGTATGGTTTGTTGTTTTGTATATTGGATAGCCAGTATCTCAAACATCATTGTTTTTTAATGTTTGTCTTTTCTCCACTGAATGGCCCTGTGCCTTTGTTGAAGATCTGCTGTCTGCAGATCTGTATATCTACCTTGATGCTATTCCCAGACTGTTTTGGTCATCTTTGCTTCATAATTAAAGAAATGAGGTAGAGGATTTTTGTTATTGTTGTTGTTTCTTTTTAACAATGTCTCCTCACTTCTGGGATTTGGTTTGTGATTGTGTTAGATCTATGAGTCAATTCTCAATGCATTGTATCATTACTGTAATATACCTTAGAAATATATTCTTTAAGACTGGGCTATAGCTTAATTGTATAGTTCTTGCTTGGCAAAGGAAAGACCCTAGATTCAATCTCTAGCATGTATACACACACACACACACACACACACACACACACACACACACGCGCGCGCACACACACACACACATATTTTTACAGTTTTCAGCACATGTGGCTTGTACATATAATTTTCTATGACTTTTTTCATGATGAAAGCCTCATTTATCTTTTTGTCTACCTTTACGATATACAATACAGTTGATCTTTATGTGTTAAGTTTACATCTTGCAGGATTATTAAAATTTCTTAGAACTTTAAGTAGCTTCCTTCAGACTTCCTGGGATTTTCTGAATGCATATTTATATAATCTGTAAGCAAATATACTTTTAGTTTTCCAATTTATATTTATTTTTCTTCCCTTGCTGCATTATCTAGAACATTGCAGACCATGATGCTGAGAAGTAGGGAGTTGTCCATGTTTTTGTTCCTAAGTCAGGAATATATATTAACTTTTGTAAAACATCCCTTCTATATTTATCATGATAGTGAGCTACCATTTTTCTTTTTTAAAAAAAATCTTAATAAAATGATTTATATGCTTTATTTTCAGATGTTAAACCATCTTTATGCTGCCAGTTTAACACCTGCTTACTTATCCTACATTGCCCTTTTTATTTATCATCGGGTTAAAGTTTTTAAAATTTTGTTTTAAAAACTTGTACCTATATCTGTGAGGGAATGTTGGTGTTGATTTTCTTACATTATCTTCATCTGGATTTGTATCAGGATAACTTTTCCTTCCTGCTTTCTCTCTTCATAAACCCCACTTTATCTTTTCAAGACATGTGCATGGGGCTACAGCCAGCTTCTCCCTCCATGATGTGTGGAAATTCCATCTGAAAGAGAAGGATGTAGAAGGGATGTCTTATGTCTTTATCATGGTGATCATTGTATTTGTAGCTTTGTGTCCATCCTTGGAATCTAGTCCATCAGGCAACTTATGCTGGTTTAGCTTATTTAAGTTGAAAGAATTAATCTAAGCCCTGGTAACTTCATTTTTACTGCAAGTAAAATATAGTGAAACCAGTCACCAGCAGAAAACACTTAAATGCATGCCTCTTTTACATGTTGCTGAGGTGGGGGCAGCATTAAATAGACTTAGTAGGTTATTTTTAAAATTATTATTTCCTGACCACAGTTTCCTCTCCCTCTTTTCCCAGTCCCTGATCCCACCTCTTCTCTGCCCCATCTCATCCACTCCTCTTCCATTTCTATTCAGAAAAGGGCAGGCCTCACATGAATATCAACCAAACATGACATATCAAATTGCAGTAAGACTACGCACTTCTCTTTGAACTAATGGGTTATTTAAATAAACAAACAAAACAATCAAACAAAAAACAGAGCCATGAAATTGGAAGGAGGATACATTTCAGGGCATAAGCGGGGATTTGGAAGTGGAAATAGGATTAAACATGATCATATTTAGTTGTTCATTTGGTTTTCCATCACTGTAAGATTAGTTTATGATGCCTGTGCTTTATCATTTAGATGTTTTAGACTTGTCCTTTTGTTTGTACCAATAAGTCACCCTTCCCTTTGCACTTAAAGTTCCTTAAGGATGGATTTAACTTTTTATATGTCCATTTGCTCAAAGAATTATCACAAAGTATTGCACACAGGAGATGCTATTTGTTGTTATAAATAAGTGAATAGATGAGTTCATACAGATTTGGGGAAACATTTTTTTATGCTTACTTCCTACAGGTAGATTGTGAATCTTCTCTAATATATTTTTACAAAGATTAAGAAAGACAGGACCTTTTAGAAACTTATTGATATGGTATCTTGAAGAAAGGGCATGGATAATACTCAGAAACTACACTCTAAAATAATGGTGCTGTTTTGCTCAAGGAAACTAGAAATTTTCCCCAACCAGCAGGGTCTTCAGCGTGGACCTAAATCTAGGAATGAAACAAATGGAAGGCAGGAACACAAAGAACGGAAGGACAAGACAAATCTCTCTGTTCTCCTCTGCTTTATTGTTACAGCCAATATTTATACAGAGTCTCTGCCATGCAGGTAGCTGGGAGGAAAGGGGAGGGATATTCAAAATAATGTGGCAAGCCTGTGAGAGGAAGTAACAGACAGGGTAGAATTGATATGGAAATCCGTTATCAGTTGAGGGCCTGGAGGATGTCACCTGCTGAGCTGAGAGGGTCAGAGGAGAAGGCCTGGAGGATGTTACCTGCTGGTCTGAGGGAATCAAGGGAAACCACCTGGAGTCAAGGTTTAGCTTAAAACAATAAGGATGTAGCCTTCTGGCAAATGGCTATCTATAGGAGCTAACTTATAAAATATGGCTAAGTTAGACTTTGGCTCCCAACACACAAAGTATTGCACACAGGAGATGCTATTTGTTGTTATAAATAAGTGAATAGATGAGTTCATAGAGATTTGGAGAAACATTTTTTATGCTTACTTCCTACAGGTAGATTGTGAATCTTCTCTAATATATCTTTACAAAGATTAAGAAAGACAGGATCTTTTAGAAACTTATTGATATGGAATCTTGAAGAAAGTGCATGGATAATACTCAGAAACTACACTCTAAAATAATGGTGCTGTTTTGCTCAAGGAAACTAGAAATGATAGGTTAGAATTTTGGAAGATGACTTTAAAAACAAAAGCACTTATTTTCCAGTCACTTCCTGTGAAATTCAGAACATTTACTAGTAAGAGAATATTTTCGGGAAGCTGTGGGCTGGCCAGCCAACAGTGCATGAAGCAGCAGCATGTGGCTGGGGCATATGGGAGTGGATAAGGGCAGGAATAAAGGCAGAGGAGGGACTGTGGGTGTGAGCTGAACAGAACACCATGAATGAGAAAAGGGTTGGTTGAACTGATATTGAAAAGCAAACTGTCTGATGGCAGTAGCCATATGGTGGATGCTCACCACAATACTGAGGACAGACAATCTTGCTAACAATTTGCCCAGATAAAGTCCTGAAGGGTCAGTTATACCTCCTGTTCCTTAAATTTAATAGATGATAGATAAATAGACAGACAGATAGACAGAAAGATGACAGACAGGCAGACAGACAGACAGACAGACAGACAGACAGACAGATAGATAGATAGATAGATAGATAGATAGATGTAGATATAGATGTAGTAAATGAGGTAAGCACCTTGGAAACAGTTTGGGGGACTTTTATACTACTAGGTCATTAGTATGCACAAATGCACTATCACAAGGTCCAGAGGCAGAAAAGTAGGTAACCCAAATCATGCAAGTCTTCCAAAAATAGTACAGCAGGAATCTTTCATTTGTGCCTTCAGGCTGCTTCCTACACTTTTACACCTTGCTTTACACTGTTTGGAATTTTGAGGTCAGTTGGATGTACAGTGTTATGTATTTTTCTCCATTCACCTTTTCCCTCTCACAGTGTATCAATAAATATTGTCATTGTTGGCTGTGAAACTACCTTTGAGCATCTGTGTTCCTTACCATCTTGCTTTAACTCAGCAATATCTTCAAAATGCCTTCCCTTCCCTCAGTGAACCCTAAGAGACTGTGGGGAGTGTAACAGGTTGCTGTGTTTGGTGAAAGAAAATCATAATATAATATATCTTGAAAGTCTATTTATATTCTGCTTAGTGACTCCATTAGTCTTTTGTTGTTAAAGTACACAAAAATATTTCTATGGAATTAGCACAGCCCAGCTCTTTGCAGAAAATCTTAGTTCACAAGAATGCACAAAGTCATGGCTGTCCTTACATTATCTTTGTGAATGCTATCTAAAACCAGAAATAAATATGACTGTTTTCCTATGCATAAGCAGCACAAAGTTCTTCTACTTTTAAATTCTAAAATATACAGCTGGCCTTGTTTGATTATCATAAGCTTTCTGACTAGTCTTTAAGCGATAATCTCAGAAGAGAAACTTGTGGTGTTGAAAGGTGGTAATACACTACAAAAAGAATTAAATCAGTTCTGTCATAACTTAGATGAGAGCTGGAGATACCTAAAGACACTGTAAGTGTGCGTGCATTTCTCTCATAGTGGACAGTGCAGGTACCTGACTATATACTTACACACATGTATATCATCTATTTGCTGCCATTTTACTATTTTTCACTCAAATTCTACCTCTGAAGCCTGCCTCCCAAAGCTTGTGGTAGAAGTATTTTTCACCACTCTATCCCTCCTACTTCTTCCCCCCACACACACACACACTTATGGTATGTGCAGTTTTGCCAGACCCATATGAAGACAGGGAAACACTGATAGGATTGCTTCTCACAAGTGTGGTAAAGAAAATACTTCCCAACGGAAACATCTGTCTCTATTCAAGTCATGCCCAGTTATCCCCCTAAAGAAATGTTCTGATTAACTTTTTTACTTTTTTTTAAGTCTTAAGATAGCAGTTTGTGTAGACGATCTAATTAAGAAGTTTATGTAACAGATCTGCAGGGTTTTTTTTTTTTTTTTTTTCTTCAACTGGGTTCTTTGAGCTCAGTTTGAATGTTACCAGCTTTCGATATGCAACGGCCAAGTGCTTCCCGAGCTGAGAATTATCAGCTTCTGTGGGATACAATTGCTTCCTTAAAACAATGTGAAGAAGCTATGCAACATGCATTCATTCCGGTAAGGAAAATACTGTATGTACTTAGGGATTCTTTTATTCATCTCGTTTTTTCTTGTCACATTAGGAAGAAAGACATTCTGTATATATTAAAGATGTATCATCTCTGTACCTCTTTATTAGGATAAAAGTATGTCTGTTTCTGTCTACTTCATATGGATTCTGAATTCTTAATTTGACCAAACATTGATCAATGAGTAAGAGTAGTTTCTAATAATGGCATGCACTAAAGATGAAATGTATAATACTAATATTTCTCACACTAATATTTGAAGTTACTTGCAGTTTATAGCTCCTGGTTGGTTCACAAAAAGTAGTTTGAGTACCTTTGGCAGGTGATGCTGAAAGACAGATAAAAAGGTCATGAATTAACTTTCAATTTCATGTCCTATGCTGATTTGAATAAACTCCAGAATACATACTCTCTTAAGAAGTAAACTCATTTTTCAGTTGTGATGCTATGCTTGCAGATCTATAAGCATGCCTGATAGAATCTATAGATACACAAAATGATTCAATAGAGAGTTTTTCTTATTGCATATTGCAAGCAATGATTTATGTTTTTTCAATTTCGCCATCTAAAGTGATGTCGATGACAATGATTGATAGAATGAGGTGACTTGAACAATATCTGGAAGAAGTGTCTTAAAGTAGTTGGTTTTTTTTGACTTAATATGTTTTGGAAGTTTTGAGAAAACAAGTGAACAGTGAGAGAACATTCTTCAAAATCAACCTTTATTAAAAATCATGATGAACCTCTTCCATCAAATATATTACCCATGGTATGCAAACTTAAGAGATATGCTTCTTTGAACAATTGAAAAATCCAAATTTGCTTTAAAGTTCAGATTATTCTCAAAGTTCTCAAACTGGACATAATCATGATTTTCTCTGCATTTTAGGGATCACTTAAATGTTTTAAAGACTAGCATATTTGAGTTTCTTCTAATGAAATTCTGTGTTTTTGTGGCATGACTATAGGTCCACCTTGAATATCAGCAACACAAGGCACAGTTTTTATAAGGCATATTAAAACTGGTGTTTGGAAGCTTTCCAGACCATATGACATTATAATGATTCTACTTTGAACTGGAACTTCTTATTAAGTTTGCATCTATGTTTCTCAAACTCTTCTTTTTTTTGTTCTATCAAGAAAACTTTGATAGTCTCAATGAACCCACAGCATCCTACTTAGGCAACAGTCTCTTATATACAATTGTTCCCCAGGAAAGGTTGCTAGTATAAAACATCTGATTTGCCAACAAACATATTTAAGTATTATATTCTTGGTCTTCCTGATATTTTGTATTTTCTCAGAGAGAGGTAAAAAGGAAAGTTAGAAAAAGAACTGATATTTGCTTATTTTCTGTTGGTCTTTCTTGAGCTCTGTGACTGTACAGATTCTTCTGCTAACAGGATTTAACACAGTGCCTGTAACATACAGAATACTCAGTAAGCATCTGAGGAAAGTCTAATTTAAAATTGTAAATTTCAAGTTGCTTCCTGATACTTTATCAGTAATTTTATTGATACTGACCTCATATAATTATTTCTAGCTGAACCAGTACAGAAAAAAACAATATTTCTTTATCTGATCATCACAGATAGGATAGTAGACAGTTATATCTTAGTACATAGAATATGGCTCTATGTGGAATACAGATGCTAAGTCAGTTCTGATATCTCGTGAAATGTTATGCCTTCTACTCTATTATCAGTTCCCCACATCTACTAGTATGCACATACACATAAACATACTAAATTGTCATTTTTGTTGTGAATCTACTAGGAAATGTCCAATGTTTTGAACACTTTCTAATACTTTTAAAGCTTTATTAAATATATACCACTGCAAATTCTAAAAAGAGAATAAGAAACTATAGCTAGTGTTAAAATAACAAGAAAATACTTTTTGAATTGAGCCTTAATTGAATTTTGTCAGATTATTTTAGACCTTGGAAAAGGACTCTGCCCCCAACTATATGCACTCCAAAGCTTTGAGATATGCATTTTATATAGTTATATATATATTTATAAAACATATTTGCATACAAAAATATATACATACATAGTTACATATGGCATTTCAGTTTAATAATAGCATTTACTGTTTTGGATATCTTAAATCCTAAGCTGCTTCTGTCATATTAAAAAAAAATGGTAGTTTATCTGGCTCAGATAATTGTCCCCTCTAAAAATAATGCTAAAAATTTAAAAATTAAATATTTCAAAATGAATGTTGTATAAGAAGTACAAATGCAAACCAATGTTTCTGATCTTAGGGAAACTGGCCTAAACATTTATCAGACAAGTAAACACTCTCCCCTGCATGAAAGTGAGAGTGTCAATTCTGAGAAAATGATAAAATAGTATGGATCTTGGATGTTCTGTATCATTTCTCACACATAGTGACTGTGAAGTTTCATTAATATAATTCTATAGACTAATAACAACCTGTAAGTGTAATTTAAAGCTATAATGTAGTATAATTCTAGAAGATCACCCCTAACCACACAGCCTAAAATTCACCTTGATGACAATAAACTTGGATTAGCCAATACCTGTATTATTTAACTACGTATAGTCTCCAGAGAAGATGGAAACCAAACTGTGACACCCCTCAATTTCAACATTTGATTCACAAATCAGATCTTGCCCTATAGTAATGAGATAGAAATCAAGGCAGGCAGGTTCATCTGCTAAATCCAACAGCCCTACGTTTAAAATAGCAATGAAGATTTTCTATGTCTCTTAGTATTAGGTTATCAGCCCTTTTAAGTTAATAAATATTGAATGGAAGGATGGGTACAGATTTTTCATTAAATCTTAGTAACTCAATCTATCATGGAGCTTTGGAGAGTCTTCTAGTATCTCTGGGCATTAGACAAACTAAAGTTTTTATGTTTTATTGAAGTGATTACATCAGTTTGTAAAATAGTTAGTTTTTTTTCATAAAGATGTATCTGTGGTTTTATTCACTTATCAGTTTGTTGATCTCATGCTCATGTTCTGGAGCCCCTGGAATCTGCCAGCCTCTATTCTAGATAGAGCCTCACCTCCAGGCTCTTTACAAAGGGACACTTACATTTCTTTGTGGCACCATCAATTCATAAGGGATTTTATGTGTCTACTGTCTCTTCCTTCTGTGTGTAGTGTTGTATTTCTTTATGATTTTAGTCATCAAATTGGGATTTAATAAAGTCATTCAGTATGCCATTCCATAGGATATTAGTGCTACTAGGTACTAGGCTTCTATCAATTTCCAGACAAGGTAGATTGGTATTCATTCATCTAGTTCAATAGTCTTAGTTCAAGTTCTTCAACTAGCCTGCCTCATTGCTCCTTTGAGCATTAGTCTGACAGTAAATTCAGGGTTTCTCTTAAGCTACCTCGAGTGGCTTTCTGTACTTACAACCAGAGAATCTTAGTAAACTGGCTATCGAATTATCAGAAACGCAGAGATAAAGTGCAGAAGGGAAGAAGAGAACACAGTTGGAGGAAAGATGAACAAGTCAGTTGAGAATAGCCAACCTCTGAATGGGATTCAGTCATTCACAAAGTGACTCACATCCTCCACATATACCTTCCTACAAGCCTGACATCACTTCATACTCTTTTGCCCTCTTTTTGAAGCCCCAATAAACAGTGAGTAGGGGCTCCAGTAAAATGTTCTGTGAGATAACTCTGCTATCATCCTTTCAAGTTAGAATGTCAGTGGAGCCAAGTTCCTTCTCAAAATCAAATGGCCGGTAATCCCAGTAGTCCTGGCCTCCTAACACCTGCCTACTTGGGTTTATCCTTGCTCTGTTTTTTGTTAACTTTTTTGTCTTGTACTGTAAGTAGTGATAATGGGTTTCTTCTGTGTCCCCAAGACCCTGTGAACACCTTGTGTGGCAAGGTCATGTGATTCTCATCTCTATATATTCTACACTGCTAAAAATAGTGCCTAAAACAAGATGTTTGCTAAGTAAATCTGTAGTGACTGATTAGTCCATGAGAGTGCCAATTTAAGTAGTGATGAGATGAGGAAGAGGAAGTGATTCTTGTTTCATGTATTCTCAAAATCTGCCTTCTCAGTTCCAGGATGACTTCCCCTGACTGCCGCTGGCTCTTCTTTAGGGCCCTGCTTAGGTCAGCTCTAAATAGCATTTGTTCAGTGATGGCTTCCAGCCCTAGTTCATGGTGTTCCAAGTGTGTTTTGTCCTCTCTGGATTCTAAATATTACTTCACACATAATCTTCCCTCCTGATGGATTCATTTTTTGTTTTATTCTTCTTGCCCTCACTTCCCGTTCTGTTTACTGATACCCCAGTTTTTAGTCTAGTACTTTCTGAAGACTATGAGCAAAGTCTTTATAGGAATTACTAATAGTAAAGAAATGAAGATGACATGTAGCCTATGGAGACACTCAGTTTAAGGTGGGGAAAACAAGTTAACTAGAAGTGACCTGGATAATTATAGCCATATAAGACTGTGTGAACTTTTTGAGATTGCTGATAAAATGGAATGAGTTGCTGCATTTCTTTTTAAATAAAACAAAAACACAACAAAACCCATCTCTCTTCTCTATATCAGATATATAGTTTGCATCTTTATTACCTGTCATACACACACACACACACACACACACAGTGACACCAGATACAAAATGCTTTCCCTCTATTTTAATATTGCCTATTTGTACAGAGTTTTTATTAACTCATCAATTTTGAGGCTATTAACGCAGATGTGTGGTATTGTGCAATAGACAAAGTCTGTATTCAGCCATTCCCACCTGCCTTACACACACTGAAAACTGCAAAATCAGAACTCTAAAAGCATTTGTTACAGCAAAAATGTAAATAAATTGTTCATAATCAACAATAGAAAACCCCTCTAGTGTCAAAACAGAATTAGAAGTATTGTGCATCAAAACCCATCTTGACCTGGTACTGTAATAGGGTACATGCCCAAAGCTTTAGTTAAATATTCCTACTTGTGAGAAGATGCTCAAAAGCAATGCCATTTGTCTTTCTTTTTAATGATGGAAAGCAGAAAGAAAAGTATTTGTTTACAAAAGTTACAAATACATGTTCAAAGGGCAGTTTTCTAAATTTATAATGGGAGGAAGGGGAGGGAGGAGTCTGATGGAGAGGAGAACAATGCTAAACCCCACCTTTTTCCTTAAAAATCCTGGCCAAAAAAAATCTTTTAATAAGTAGAATTTTCAAGATCCTATTTAGAAACAGACACCATAAAGATGTAGCAAAGGGGTAGAAGGTTGGTGACAAACAGAAATATGGAGCCAGGGGCTGATCAGAGAGTAGTTTGACTCAAGGGTTTTTGTGTACCAGTTAGCTTTCAAAGCTCCATAATAAAACTATTTAGCATAAAAAAAGAAAAGTATTTGTTCAAGATGGACACACTAAGAGGAGGCCAGAGATCCTCCAGTGATACTTTCCAAACACACAGACACACACACTCACACACACAGAGATACACACACACCAATACACATGCACAGGCACATGCACACATACAGACACATACACAGTATGTCTTTGAGGTCCTGACAGGAAGTAAGGGTTTCAATATAAAGCAACCAAGAGACATACATAATGATGAAATCTAAACAAGATGTTATCCTTGCCCACCATTGTCTGAGATCTAAGTGCCTTCTTCAACCATAGTGTGTCTTGTGAGGTCATTTGACAAACTGTAAATCTTTATCCAGGAGATGACTTTTTCCTCTGGGTACCTGCATGGCTGCAGACTTCTCTCAAATGAATATTCCTGGCAATTATTTTTTTCTATTTTTTCAACAACCTTATAGCCAAAGAGAGGAGTACAAGTGTCTGCTTAGAGTATATGCATTCCTGCCAGAGAGGTTTATCTCATTTCCCTATTCTTTAACACCACAATCTTGAATTGAAACTTGTCTGCATTTGAAAGATATACTTGTTGCATTAAACAATACAATTAGTAACCAGGGTTAGGATACATTCAGGTGTGGTCAGGTACTATGCATAAAAATCATTTCTCTATGACCTCTCAGCTTTTCATTGCTTTTAGAAAGGCTGACATGAGCAGCTCCATCTGGTAATTTTGAGATTGGGTCTCTACCTGATACCTAGTATGACCTTAACTTAAAATCCTCTTGCTTCAGATTTCTACACACTGAGATTACAGACTTCTTTTTTTTATTTTTAGCTTGTATAGGAACTAAATATTTATTCTACCAATGTTGTTAGTGGGCCTGTTGCTGCCACAGCTGGACTTCCAGCAAAACCCAATCTTCTTTCTATTGTCTTTCTTTTACAACATTCAATAAAGTATAAATTCAATTTATTTTCATTACCAAATGCTGAAATGACTGGGATCAGAAATATTTCAGTAGATCAAACTACTATACCCGTGGTCCTAGTGTCCTGCTTTGCTTTGATTTAGAGTGTTGGCTAGGTTAAAACCTGGATCTAGCCTCTGTTCTGCACTTTGATAGCTTTAGTGATTTACTAAGACTCTGGTCCTCAGTTTTATTCTATATAAATATAGATACTATATTGTTGTGGAGTTCTTTGACATTTGTTGAAATGGAAGTTAAACCCTGAGGATAGTTCGTAACTAAACAATGTGCTCAGTCAAGGTCACCTCCATTCTTAATGGATACTATTGAAGTTTTAGTACTGTCCTAAAGTAATGTCTGCTTTTACAAGTTACATAATGTATTCATATAAGATCCCAGTGGCTTTTCATAGTATTACAAAAATCAACTAAATAACTTATTTACATTTAAATATAAATACTAACTTCAGAGAGATTAAAGGAACCTGATAATAGTATCTATCATAAAAGTGAGCTGTCTTAAAATTCTGTCTGATGCTTACTATTGGAAACTATTTGTATTGACACTTTAATGATATTCAAAATTAAATGCAAAAATCATCTAACCCTTCTTAATAGTTGGCCTTGATGTAAATTAGGGAGTTAGGTGACACAACCAAGCTCCACTAATCCCAGAAACCACTGATAAGAGCAGAGTTGTAGACAATATGCCTTCTGGTCTAAAAGCAAACAGGGCAAAACTTGCAATGGAGTGGAGTGGATAAGGAGGAGTCATGAATGTATATCTTTAAATATCAGATTTAAAAAGAACTAATTCCCTTTCTGATTTGTTGGTGATGCCCACTGTAAAAACAAATTGAGGTTCCTGAGTATGTGCAACCACTATTTCAATTGACACAGTGGTTTGTAAGTGCAGTGAGAAAAATGGCTTACTTTGGAAACCATTGTTCACCTCTAACTTCTGACAGTTTTTCTCTGCGTGTTCATATATGCATGTTCATGTGTGGGTGCACCTGCATCTGCAGATGTGCATGAATGGATATGCGGTCCTGAGGTCAGCTTCAGGGATGATTCCTTACAATACCATGGACCTTGTTTTTTTGCATCAGAGTCTCTCTCTAGCCTGGTACTCACTCATCTGTTAGGTAGACAGGATGTTTATCCCGAGGTTATTCTTGTGTCTTCCCTCCCAATTTATGAATTGTAAGTGTGAGCCATTGCTCCTGAGTATTTTGCAAGAGTTCTGGACATCAAACTTCCTGTGCTTTACCTATTAAGCTATCTCTCCAGCCAAAATGTACATTAATTTTACCCTGAAACATTATCAAAATATGACAAGCAAAACTCTTATGTTGTACACAGAATAACCAACCATTACAAAGTCTATACAAAACCAGAAGCCAAAAAAAATCCATACTCCTTCCCTCAGAACCTAGGGCAGATGCAGGACCAGGAACTGGTTGGCATTTCAGATCTAAAGATTTGTAGTCTCTTGGCTTGAGGAACAAAGAGTCCTTTGTTTATTTAAGGACAATGTACAAGGACATCTGCACAATGTATTCTCTGCTACCAACAAATGCCAGCAGCATTTAGCAAACCTCTGTTTTCTAAATACCATCATTTTCTTTCTTACACATCCTTAATGATTTTCTTCATTGAAACAGATTCCAAGTAGGGTATTAATCTCAAAGAGAAATGAAGCTAGCCTAGATTGTTAGGTGTTTAGCATTATCACTGTTGTAAGATGAAAAATAAAACTAAAATATTCTCTACCCTGTTCCTATTGATACTCAAATCAAGTGCTGAATTTCAGAAGCAAGCCTTCCAAGGCTACAGACCTGCCATAGACATGAGCACATTGCAATCAATAACAATTACACAACCATGAACTCACAATTCCTCCTTCTCTTTTAGCATTTGCTCTCACACAAAAGACTCATTTTAGGTGTGAAATATCTTATGACTTTCTCAAGGACTTCATCTATGTTTCAGACACTATATGATTTAGGATTAATTTATGATTAGTAGGAGTGAAAGGAAGATGGTGGAATTTTTTCCTGGAGTTAAGACTTAGAAAACATGGAGAAAAGCAAGACAAGATAAAAGAACTCAGAATAAGTCTCTGATACCCTTCAAATCTTATAGTACTTGAAAAAGAAATGATCCTTTTTGCTTCTGATTTTGTTTGTTTGTGTTGTTAGTGTCAGGAATAGAACCCAGGACCTAGTGCTTGCTAGGCAAGTGCTCTCCTACTGAATTAGCACTTCTATATTATACTCTTAAGGCCATAGTTAACCAGTTTAAAGGGGAAACATATAGACTATGAACACAGAATAAGAGAATCATTTATAAAGAACATTCTAAACACATGCAATACCTCACCCATTAGCCAATTATTAGACGCCTATTTATATCATATACTCTTATTTCATTAGCCTTTCTTTCATTTCAGCTTATCTTTCTTAAAACCAATGTAGAAAGATGGTAAGAGCAGAACAAGAAGTCATTTCCCTGCAGGAAGAATAGCACATCCTGTGCCAGACCCCTCCACTCCCCAGTGCTTCCCAATAGGATAAAATTTATGATGAGTGAAATCACATCCTTGATAAGATGCACTCTTAGAGGTCACCTACTGTACTTTTTATTCTTCAACTAGAGAAGTAAATTCAGAGGTTTCCTAAATTACCTTTTTATTCTGGGTTATGAAAGTTGTTGGTTTCAAAGTTGGTATCTCCAGGCTCTGGCTCTTGTCATCTTTTACACAAGGGACATATTTCTTTACCTGCACCAAGTTCATTCTAGGTAGATAAGGTGTTTGGCTTTGAACAACCAGGAAAGAACTACTGGGGATGTCAAGTTGACTCTATTATAAATATCTTGAAATGTTTTTGCATCAAAGACAGAGTTTATGGAGGAAAATAGGAAAATCATGCATTCATTGTTAAGATAAATCATGAGATATAAAATGAGTGTGTAGTGTCAGTTGAATCTCAGATCGAAAGTGCTATAGGTATATAGCTTGCTTTTTTCCAAGGTTTTTGAATCCCTAGCTTTTAAAAAAATTTCACATTTCTTTCAAAATTTCTAATTTCTTATATAATATGTGGTGGGATCATAACTTTGGGCAAATAGTGCTGTCAGCAGCTGCCTACTGTATTCCTAGCAAAGTAGTTTGAGTGGAAGTTAATGGGTTTTGAGTCAAAATGAGTAATCTTCACCTCCACTAGTTATTAAGTGTAGTGGCCTTGGACAAGTTATGTTAGCAGCCAGTATCTCACCTAACTCATCCACAGACAGAATATAGCTGGAGGATATAATTCTTCAGGTGGTAATGAGGGGCAGAAAAAGTGAGCCCAAGTGAGGATGTTGTTGGAATACCGTTGCTAGATATCCCACAGTTTAGAATAGAGCAGTCACGTTTCCTTAAGTGCAGTATAATAGCTTCTCACAGAAAGAAGACATTGCCCCTTCTACCCATTTTACGAATTCTGGTCCTAAGGGCTAACTCGTAAATCTTTTATCTTGTTTTTATTCTAGTTCCATATACCTAAAAGCCAGTTAACACTCACATTTTGTGATTAAGCTGATCATGAAATGTAGTGAAACAAGTAGTTTACCTACCCAAACAGTTAAAAATTTGCTCAGAAATTATGAGTATCATATATGAACAAACTTATCATTAAAGCATGTTAAGTAGAAAGATTAGTGATAGATGATCTTGGTAAATCAACTGGGCACACCTGGGAAGAGGTAACTTCATTTGAAAAAGTGTCTGTGTTAGATTGGCCTGGGGGCATCTTTATGGAACATTTTCTTGATAAGTGTTAATTGATATAGGAGGGCCCAATCAGTTTGAAAGTTGCTGATTATCAGCCTGGGGGCAACAGAAAGCAGGATTGCTCTGTGGTCTCAGACTCAGTGCCTGGTTGAGCACCTTCCTTGGCTTCCCTCAGCGATGAACTCTACACTGTAAGATAAAATTTCTTCCCCAAGTTACTTTTGGTGATAGTGTTTATTTTTTTTTTCAGCATCCAAAAGCAAACCAGTACAGAATTGCTCTTCATGAATTCTAGGTCATGATGCTTTCACATAATTTTGTTTTCATAAATATTTATAACATACTGTGAACCAAAATTATGCAAGTATTGATTGCTTTGAAAGTGTTGGTGTGGTTGGTTGGTCTTGATAAGCCAAGGGAGGAAACTCAGGGAGGAGTTTATGTAGAAAGAGATTTCTGGCCCCAACTAGCCCCACAGTTTGGACCTGCCCGCTGCTGCTTATCTGGACCAGCAATCCCCAAATCCCAAAGAAACACAGATGCTTATATTAATTTCATGCTGTTTGGCCTATGTCTCAGGCATATTGCTAACTAGCTCTTTCATCTTAATTCAACCCATTTCAATTAATCTGTCCTGCATGTGGCCTGTGGCTCACCTGTGTTATTTACATGTTGATTTTTGGGCAGCTGGATCGTGTCTCTTTTGAACCTCCACCCTTCCACTATCTATGTCCCGATTTCTCTGACTACTTCTAAGATGACCACAATAGGCAAAAACAGTCCCTTTATTTCACAGCATACAGAAAGACATTCCCATATCAATTTTATATATTAGATTATTCTTCTGGGATATAAAACTAGGTTGGGTTTATAAGAGTGAAGAGCAGATCTAATTCGAAGTGTGGGGAAAGGAAGACAGAAACGCAAAGGTGCTGTGTAGGCATGAACAAATATGTTCTTGTAGGAGTAACTCCTGGCACTGTGGAAGGGAAGAATAAGAAAAAAAAAAAAGGCAATCTGGACAGTACAACCACAAAATTTATAGCTCTTAGGGAATTTATGGTATCTATATTATAGATGGCTCTGAGAATAGCACCATATAAAATGAATCCGTGATTTCAGTAGGTGTGGTTATTGTTGCAGGGGCCACACTGATTGAAACACTTCTGAGGTCTGAGTGAGTGGTTCTATTTTTCCTGGGATCCTCACAAAGCCTGTATGTAAATTATGTAAATAGATATGTTCTTTATCACTGTGAATTGGGAATGTGAAGTATTATGGGTGAAGGGCAATGAGCAGTGGGCTAATTTCAGAACATTTGGGTTTGAGACCTAGCTTTGATTCACTCTAGATGTCTAAATTTGTTGAAACTCATTGATTGACCTTCAGTTTACATTTCTCCCATCCAAGTTCTAACCAGGCCTGACCCTGCTTAGCTTCTGAGATCAGAGGAGATCAGACACGTTCAGGGTGGTTATCTCTTATCTATAGACAAGAGAAAACTCTGTCATCCTCCTCCCCTTGAGGTTATATAAGGAATAAGCAATAAAACACAACATAAAATCTTACCTTTTTGCCTGGTACAGTGGGAACTTGGTCCATTAATGTTTTAGCACTTCCCTGCTCCTGTGGGAATTTATAAAATTTATAAATTTATAAAATATATATTAACATATACATATGGTATGAAATGAGATACTGATATTTGAAAGTAATTATCCACTTGGGTTTGATATTGATCTGAAGACCAACTTTTCATGAGTCATTTATTTTAGCTTGTATACTAAAGACAGTGTAGGCTCTAGAGTCTCTATAGCTAACAGTCCAAACAGTTTCTAACTTCTGATCCAAGTGGTACTGAATCTAGTGAAAACATAAAGAAAACTATTTGATTCCTTGGTCCTTTTCTTTTTCCTTGTCTCATCTTTATGCTACAGCATGCATTCTATACCACGGAGAAAAGGATGATTAGCTTAACCTAAGCAGTGTCTTTAGAATATCATCAATTTTCTGCAAAAGCATTACATTTCTTATATCTTGTTTTATTGTGGTTTTGGAGATCTAAGCCAGGGTTTCACATATGCTAGGAAACTACTCCACCAATGAGCTATACCCAAAGCTTGGATGTCCTTGTATTAGACGATCAAGTGGTGATAAGAAAACTTGAATCTACGGGGCTGAAGTACTATTGTATTCGTGAGGAAATTTGCTGAGTAGAACAGAGTTCTGTATACTCATCCAGTCTTTACAGGGAACTGAAACAAGTGCTGTAGAGCGAGGGCTAAGAGTTAGTTTTTTGGAAGAACAATTGGTAGGTTTCACATATTTCTTCTCCCTGCTGAATACTAGATAAGTTACTTCATATCATTTTTTTTCTTATCCATTGAGATAGAATACTGCCCTTTATATCATCAAGAAAGTCCACTGCCACCCCTATCCCCTCCCTTCTACACCCTTCTTCTAGTTTACCCAGGAGATCCTAACTATTTTCCCTTCCTGGAACATGCCTGCTTGATCTGTTTGAGGGTACCAGGACTTTTCCAGGGTGTATGAACTAACTTTTTGGGGAGTTCATTTTCTGTAGTGGAGTACCTTGCAGTTTTGATGCAGATAGGGAAAGAGTTTGGTCATGTCTGAACTTGGTATGTCAGATTTTGTTGACTCCCAAAAGGAGACCTTACTCCTTCTGAGGAGTGACTAGTGAATGGGGGATGGGAAAGGGGGAAGTGAGAGAAGAGGAGGGAGGGGGAACTGTGGTTGGTGTGTAAAACTAAAAAAAAAAAAACCAAAAACAAAAAAAACCTTAGATTAAAAAAAGTAAAGTTCATTGCACTCAGGAATATAAACCTGGAGAATCATAAGTTTCAGGACACCCTGATCTTTATACCAAAATTCTGTCTTCAAAAATCAAATAAATGAATGAAGAAATAAATTAAGTAATAAATGGGGACACTCAAAAGGAGTTGTTTCAGAGTTGAATTTGTTCAAGTGAAAAGCATGCATGTGATAATCAATCTTTCTATGTTTTTGAACTAGGCTGATGGCAAAGTGGGTAGGTTGACATCCATAGGATATTTTTTAGGGTTAGGGAGGGCATCCAAGATCTTCAGCCATTAGCTTACCCTGAAGTCCAACCTGCTAAGCCCTTAGGCACCCATGCTACTTAATCTCTTATCCACTTTTCTATGTCCCTTGCTGGGAGGTGCATGCTCCAGTCACTTCAGGTTGAGCATAGATCAGGCGACAAGATCACACTGGTGAATTTAGTAGTGGTGACTTACAGCTGGTTTGGATGGCTTTGCACCTACCTAGTTGGTATTATGAAGCAGGAAACATTTTAAAAAGAAAAAGCTAAATACAGTGATAACATAACTTTCCATTTATAGGGCTCTATTTGGCTGCCTATGCATTATTTTTTTCACCTTACTTCTTGAGAAATAGGTTAACTAGAAAAATATCATTGTCCCATTTTTTTTTTTAAACAGAAGTTTTCAGAAGATCAGGGGACCTAGAAACCTTGTGAGAATTGGGAAATTGAATCTCAGTCAGTAAAAAGAGAAACTTCCCTTTAGAGTATGAAAGAGAAATTCTTTCCAGGCCAAAGAAAGAGATGAAGAGAAAACGAAAGGAAAGGAAACGGAAGGTCAAGGGAGGAAGGCGTGGTTTCAGTCTGTCTACATGACGTTCAACAGATCAGTGAGGAAATGGGTTTGCGCCTGGGATCTGATGCCAGAAAAACCCAGATGGAAATCTTTCCCGGATCTTCTTAGATTTATGGCCTTGAGCAAAGTAGCCAACTCCACCTTCTTTCCTTTCCTTCTTTGCTCTCTGACCTCACCCACACCTGTCTCCTCTTCCTGCCTCTTTTGCTTACTCCATCATCCCTTCGCTTCTGGCCCCCTCTGCTCCTCCCTTTCTTGTCCCCTGACTTCTCTTTTCTTCCCTTCCTACCTCCTGCCTTCCCTACTTTTCTGTTTCTTTTCAGTGCTGACAATACTATTTCTTTTAAATACTAAAAAAATTAAATGCGTTGATTTATCCTAAGGTATCTTCATTACTGATGCATAATATTATTTCACCAGAGGCTTAATACTCCAACTATAATTGTTATTATTATGTTATTAATGTAGCCTCAGTTCTTATTTTTTAAAAATTATGAGATCTGAAGCATGTCAATTTTCAATATTATTATACTATTTGTAAGATTACATAATAAAAATTTTATGGATCTCCATGGGAAGGAGAAATACAATAGATTTTATGAGTGGACTAGGGCTGAGTAAGGATGAGATCCTGAGGGACAAGGTTGGTGGGAAGAGATGGAGGAAGAAAGTACTGGGAAAGACGACTGAAATTAGGGACATTTGGGGGTGAT
>PVIH01003589.1:85509-157526 GCA_004025045.1 Sigmodon hispidus
AAAAAAAAAAAAAAAAAAAAAAAAAAAAAAAAAAAAAAAAAAAAAAAAAAAAAAACCCTTCAACCAACAATTGGAATTTGTTCTGCCTATAAGATGTGCTGAGATAAATGTGGCACAGAACTGTGGGAATGACCAACCAATGACTAGTCCAAGTTGAAACCCAATCTATGAGAGAGAGTTCATGCCTGACACTGCCTGGATGGCCAGGAACCAGAGACTAAATATCCCAGAGTCCTGGGATCAAACCAGACATGACTGGCCAATGACAACAAAGTCAATGAAATAATTCCTAATGATATTTTTCTGTATTCATAGACCAGGACCTAGCCCAATATTCATCACAGAGACTACATCCAGCAATTAATGAGAGCAGATGCAGAAACCTACAGTCAAACATTAGGCAGAGCTCTGAGAACCCTGTGGGACAGGAAGAGTAAGAACTGTGGGATCCAGAAGGGTCAAGGACACCACAAGAACAGTGCCCACAGAATCAATTAACCAGAGTTCATAGGGACTCACAGAGACTGAAGCAGCAATTATGGAATCTGTATGGGTTTCAGCTAGGTACTCCGTTTATATGTTATGGTTGTATAGCTAGGTGTTCTTGTGAACCAACTAACCCTGGGAGTAGGGGTTGCTCCTGAGTTGTTTGCCTGCCCGTGACGCTCCTTTTCTACTACTGGGTTGCCTCATTAAGCCTTGCTATGAAAGTTAGGTGCCTTGTCTTATTGTAACTTGCTATACCATGTTTTATTGATATCCCTGAGAGGCCTGCTTTTTCCAGAAAATAAAAAAACAGGGGAGGAGTGAACTGGGGGAAAAAGGTAGATCAAAAGGTACTGGGATGAATGGGGTAAAGGGAAACTGTGGTTGAGATATGATATATATATAAGAATAAATGACAAAATTTTAAAAATTGAAATAAATGAGTAAGAAAATTAATGAAAAAAACATTCCTTATCTCAGCTTAAAAATTCTCTTGTTTTCCCACACATGAATTATAAGATAATTTATGTGAACTAAATGCCACATTAGTGTATGTGTAATTGTTAGCCACCCTCTCTTAAAGGGCAGGAAGCTAGATATGGCTGAGTAGTCGTATTAGAAGTCTTCAACTGATGGTAATTATAGGTTCCAAGTACATCCTTCAACTGGGGATAGAAACCTGAGAATTTTTAGGGATGTGGGGATCCAGCCCAGCAAAGTGTGGTAAATAAGAAGAAGGAAGAGAAAGTTTTAATTTCAAAAGAGAACAGAAGCACAACTTAGGGGAGGAAGCGAAAAGATTTGCCTTTTCAACCATTCTTGTTTCCATATAGGCAAACTTAATGGAGATGTAAGGAAAAAGCTACCACAAAACACAGCCATCTTTGTTTTCAGTCCTTGGCATATCCAATTCAACCCTTATTACTGAGGTCTTATCTCAGACCAGACAGAATGTACAGATAGATAACTGCAATAATGCTACTCTCCTGTTCAGGATCAAAGTATAATCCAACTCAGGCTCATCCTGCTGGCAGCCTATACAGATCATAAAATTAAGGTTGACTAATAGGGTATCTAGCAGCAGCAGGTAAAAGTCAGCTGATAGGTAACTTGAGGTTCAGAGGTTTATAACTTTCAGGGAAATTCCTCTCTCTCTCTCTCTCTCTCTCTCTCTCTCTCTCTCTCTCTCTCTCTCTCTCTCACACACACACACACACACACACACACACACACACACACACACACACACACATCAGAGGCTTTTATCTAATTTCAAGTTAAGGTCATTTTAGGGACTAATCCCTTGCCAGTGCTCACTCTGAAGTCTTGTCCGGAAGGACTGAGAAGACAATCAAGATGCCAAGCTCTAATAGCAGCTCAATACTGTTCTGGACATATCTTTACTCCTTCTTGGCAACTGCTTGCTTTCAATTTTCATGCTCTAACTAGTCTAAAATGATTGTGCAATTTCTCATGCTGCAAATCTTCCTGTTCATGGCATGCAGTCTGGTTGATGAATTAGTTGGTTCCTTTGTTTTCTTATGTTGCTCCTTAAAATTTTACAAATGGGCCTGGATTCAATCTTTGCTGGTGTCTATCCTGTACTTTCTGAGCATGAGCTCCCTGATAGCCAGCATGGTTTACAGGAACTGTACTCCCTACTAAAATCTTGTTTGAGGAAACTTCTACATTGTAGGGGATCTGAAACAATCTGCTCACTTATTCCAGAACTATTTCACAGAACTGATAGTTAGCAACATTCAAAAGCAGACAGCATTAAGGGTGAGTTACATAGCTAGTTTTATGGCAACATGACACAAGCTAAAGTCATTGGAGATGACAGAGCTTCAGTTGAGAAACTGCCTGCATAAAATCATTCTGTAGGCAAGCTGTGGAGACTTAATTAGTGTTTGATGTGGGAGGCCCCAGCCCATGATTGGTTGGGCTACCTGGGTTGGTGGTCTTGCGTTCAATAAAAAACCAGTGTTGAATAAGCCATGAGGAGCAAACCTCCATGGCCTCTACATCAGCTTCTGCCTCTAGGTTCAGGTCCTGATTGATTTCCTGTTCCAAATTTCTTCAATGATTAACAGGGATGTGAAATTAACCCTTTCTTCCTCAAGTTGCCTTGATCATGGTGTTTTTTCCCAGTAACAATAGCATTGACTAAGGCAATCATGAACTCTGTAAAGTACCCCTTCACAATGTTAGCTTCGTTGTTAATGTGATTTCCATAATGGCAAGCCCAGACTTTTACTGGCAAAGGCAAAGTAGCCACTGCAAGCTTGGAATGCTTGGGTAGGCTGTGAACCACAAAGACAGAAAGGAAGCTGCAAGAGATGAATCACTTGATCAAATAATTCACATTTTAGCAGTGTTCTCTCCTCCAGCCTCTTGGTTCTCTGTGATTAGCTTCTTTTTTCTTGCTGTAAACTGACTTTCTCCATATGTAAGAGAATGTAAAGTCAAGGGTTAGGGTTAGGGTTAGGGTTAGCAATTTGCCCTTTGCTAGTTGGGTCAGCCATAAAAGCCTGTTTTTCTTAATTCTTTAATGTTTCAAAATGCCCTCCTATGTTTAGATAAACACCAGTCTTAAAGCTTCAGATGAAAAGGAAATTATTCTTCTCTTTCCAGATTTGTTCTGAGTCTCCTTTCAGTAGATGGAAATAAGCATTGGAGAAAGAGAGGCCGAAGTGCGCTGAGTCACCAGTTTGATTGATAGGTTCAATTAAGGAGGATAACTACTATGAAACTAGGGTGTATATATGGAGTGTGGTGGAGAAGAACCATCAAAGAAACCAGGGAACTGATTTTTAAAATTCAGAAACCCAACGAGACCAATCCAGGCCTGACTTCTGACCCTTGCAAAAGTCAACAGGGAAACAGAAGGCAGAATGAACAAATCTTATATGAATAACTCAGATATTAGCATGGGAACAGATGAGTGAGTATCTTGAAAATGTTTAGTAAAGTTTATAAAGATATATAATGCTTTCCTTTGAGCCCTCATCTGTATACTTACAGTTAGTTAGTGACTCCTAAGTAAGGCTGGGTGTAGCCTAATGATATAGAACATATCTATGGACAAAGCCATGTTTTTGCTACTCAGCAGTTCACAATTATTAATAATTATAACAAAATTCTTATTTTCTTTTATACAACTCACATAGAGAATTCTGAAGAAGTATATAATCTTAGTTCATTTTTAAATATAGAATCTTGTTGCAAAGACCAAATTTACATATGGGAAATGGGAATGGCATAAACAGAAAGTTATAGATAACTCTGCATAGGAAATGGGTTCTTAAATTTATTCATATAACATAAAATATAACCCATAAGAAAGAAAAAAGATTAAGTAAAAGCCTCAGATCATTTCAATGTGAATTTAGTGATCTTTGCTATGCATGATAACAAAGACCAGATGTGACAGATAGGCATTTTTAATTGATTTAAAGATATGAGACATAGGCTCTTTTGTGGGTAATAGGGACCAAACAAAAAGCCTAGAGACTTCATCAACTTGATTTCAATATCTAGTCTGTAATACTGTGAGGCATCTCTTCATCTAATGTAGTCTTTGCTTTGTCTGGTTCTCCTGTGATACTCTAGAATAGAGATCTGCTTTGTCTGGTTCTCCTGTGATACTCTAGAATAGAGATCTCAGATGCTTTGTGATAGAATCACCCAAGTGCTAGGATTCTGTGGCTGCTTAGTGAGGAAACAGTAGCTTTTGATGCCGGAAAAAATATCAGTGTTTACATTTCAGTTCTCATTTTATCTTCAGTTTTTTTCATTTTTACATGGATATAGTAGAAATAATATCTTATAAGTACTAGATGTATGGCTTTCTGGGAAATCAATATGAATGCATTATCTGTATATATACATGCCCCAACCCACAGGGCATCAACACGGGAGACCACCTACGAGAGAGAATGAAGGGAAGGGAGACCCAAAGGAAGACAGCAAGACAAATGGGAGCCTGATCAAGCTACGATTTTATTAAGATTCTATACATGCTTATATAGTAGAATGTGGGGAGGGGGCAATCTTCAAACACCTGTAGGAAGCTGCCAAGGGGAAGCAGGATATTGGCAAGGTAAAAAGGTGACTGGTCTTGCTTCAGGGGAGGGTTGCTAGGTAACCTAACCATAGAATGTTCTTGCTATTCTATTCTTTAGAGCTACTTTCTATGTTATCAGGAGGGCTGCTAAGTAACCTAGCCACAGAATGTTCCTGTTATTCTATTCTTTAGAATTACTCCTCTGCTACTGTTAAGTAAACCAGAACATCTATTTTACTTTGGGAGAAACATCTATTTTGCTCGAGGTCATGCCGGCTCAGTGGTTGGTTTCTCAGTAAGTTCTCATGGGAGCCTTTAGCTAGAGGCCTAGAGGCTCAAGCCAGGGTCTTGGTCCCTGACATATACATACATATATTTAATAAATAGTATAGTTTTAATAAATAGTGACATGGTTATTACTACAAATAGCCTAGTACTGAAAACTCTGGAGTCTGGGTAGATTACTTACCATCATACATGTGTGAGTGTGTGTATTATGGTACTCTCTCATCAGGAACACTTAGAAATATTTAGCATGAATCCTGAAATGTATAAGGTGCATTCAATGTCATATCCTCATTTTGATCCTTAACATTTTCAGATTTTTTTTTTTTGGTTCCTAACATTTTTACTCCACAGAGGTAATTGAGCCAGAGAGTCTTAACATAGGTCTACAACTCCAAGAAGTTGTGTAGCCCACAAAGCATTTAGTTGGGAAGTTGCTGAACCAACTTTGAACCCATGTCTTCTTATTCAAAAGCTGTTCCCCATACCAAGAGCCTCTTTACAGATAGTACTTTGGGGTTTGTATACCTGTGACCTACCTTTCTCCAAAGTCTCTAATCATGAGCATTCAGTTGACCTGCTATGTAATTATGTACATAAAGTTTCTGCTTTCTGTTCCTGGTGCTTCAAGTTAAGAAACAGAATTTTGACATAGAAAGCCTACTGCAATGCTGCCCTTAGTCTCTTTATTAGGATTCCACTGGCATGGATTGACATTAAAATGCTGTTAACTCTGTTAACTCCAGAGGGCACAGCTAATGAAATGTCCCAAAAGTTGAGCACTTGCCAAGACACCACATCTCACAGGACAACTCTCAATTAATCATGATGAGAGTATTTCCCCTATCTAAATGAAATCTGTAATTTGGGATGAAGATTAAAGATTCTCTGGGGAATGAAGGAAAGGTTGATGTGAAATTCTAGAAACTTGAAAATAAAGGTAAGCCTACTCAATATTCATGAAGTTAGATTGTTGATGCAAAGAGATTGCCATCTCTTATTTCCTAATGTGTAGTCCTGTAACACTCCTATATCATTCTTCCACAGGTTCCCTTCAACTTTAAAGGGAATTACTGGGGACTGTACAAATGGTTTTGAAAAAGGAAGCTTACCATATCAAATATAATTTTCTGGAATTTCTGAATTTAATTTTTTGTCTAATATTTATGATCATACATGCATACATACATGTAAAAAGAGGATATAACATATGTACTAGAAAAATGTTTGCAAGTAATTCTTTATTGCATTGGGTAAATATATTGTCCCATGCTGGTTTAAATACTGGCTGAGATTTGATTGTGCTTACTTGAGAGAAATATAAAATTTCTTCAGCAAACTCATTCTATAAAGAAATGGCATACATTTTAACTTCCATTCAATTTAGTAAAGATTCCTTCTTCTTATCAAGCACAAACCCTAGTGCTATTGTGTGCAATTAAGAAGAAAATTAGTGTGATTTCTATGGATGCTTAATTTACTTTATTAAGCATATATATTTAAAGTGAGGAGAGATGTGAAAACTCAGTCTTCCTATTTCAACCTCCAACATCTGCTCAGAGCAGGTACCAGACCTTAGGAAATGCTTGTGGGTATCTTGTTAAATAGTAACAGGAATAGTCTCTGAATAGATTATTGGTTTCTTACATGTTTTTCTTTCTTTTCTTTAGGCTAGCCCTGCTCCTATAATTGTCAACACAGATACCTTGGACACCATTCCTTATGTAAGTACATTCTTTATTAAGACTTTATTTTAAAAGTCTCTAGTAGTCAATTAGCTGAATTTAACAGTCACAGTGTAATTAGGTCTGTCCATTGCAGATAATACAATAAAATGATATACATAATTAGTTTTGTGAATTTAGCTTTGATATTTTTTGGACCTTGGCTTAGTCTTACAAATGTGTCTCTCTTTTGTTTTTATTTTGTAAAGCAGAGAGATCAGTCATTAGGGGAAAAAGAGCATAGACAATTCTGTTAAAATATTGTTTATGTGCTAGGTGCTTCACTGCAAAGTGGTTGAAATGTTAGCAGCAGGCATGGAGAACATCATTGTGTTTCTGGCTAAATAAACATTCAGATCAATTTCTATTTCATAGCCTGGAACCTACCTGACCAATAAATATTTGATAGATTATTTGGGGCTACTGATAAAAACTAGAGGGAAAATTTTACAGATTGAGTTTACATGTAATAAAATATGCAGATACATGAAAATGATTAATATGAAATAGTAAGAGAATGATCATAAAATAGCAGAATGGGATAGATGAACAGTGGAAGGCTGCAACATAACCACTATGGTAACCAAATATTTTTAAGGACAAATTTCAGATATAGAGATTGGCATTAGGCTCAGTGTAGAAGGATGATTGACATGATTTTGGATTTCTGTGAGTACTTTGAGCTGGTTGATGGGTGAGTGATGGTGACCAGGGACCAAAAGATAACCGCATATCCTCATAGACAGAGGTGTGATGTAGGGAAGAGGGTCTGTGTTATAAATGGAAGGAAGAGATGTCTGGCCTTCAAATGTATAAAGCATGTAGGATTGGCCCAAAGTAGGCCGTTGCTACTCACCAGATCTTCTCTGACTTAGAGCCTGACCCAGTGTACCCAACCCAGACACAAATGAAGCAGGGGACTGTGCCAAATACAAAGCACATGGCCCTCTAGAAAGGACAGAAGCTACTTGGAGGCATTTTGCAAATTATGTCATTTTGCAAGATATGTTGGAAATGTATACCTTTATGGAAGTATTTTTAGTTCCTAATGACAACTATTAATACCTTTTATAAAGGTATTAAACTATTAAAACTTTTATAAAGTTTAAACAGCAAATTGCAAACAAAATGTGCCTCACCCATAAGCTGTCTTTGGTGAAATAGGAGCCTCACATAGCTGGAGAGCCTAAACAGGTTGTGCAAGCCAGTGCTTAGACACAAGGGACACCACGCCAGAACTAGGCTATAATGCTGGGACTTGATTACAGAACACCTGACTGAACCAGGACACAGGGTCAGGACAGAAATAACTGCAGTCTTGACTTACTGCTGAATCACCTGAAGTTTTGCACTAACATCTCTTAAATCTTCCTGAACAAGAATAGTTAAATGCCAGAGAGGAAATGTGGTGAAACCCTCTGGCATGAATCAAATAGTTCTGGAAAGTTAAAAGTTCTCTAGATGCTACAGAGTAACACCTTGAAGTCACTTGGCATCTGCTACATGATCATTCCTTCTACCTTCTCACTGAATGCCCAACATTGTTTGAAGTAGTTAACAAATGCGTATAATTTAGTTCTCCTAACAGGTAAAGCATAATCTCTTAATTTTTATGTTTTAAACACTGGGAAATGGAGGCTTAAGGAGGTTCAGTAACTCATTGAAGTATCCTGTGCAATAATTTAAGAAATAAATAAACCTGAATAGCCTTACAATTGTTTAAAGGCTTATCAGCTCCTATCTTGATGTTTCTTGTTTCTTCCCTCGGTCCCTCTCTCATAGTAAGCCTGTAAACTTCAGAATAAAGCATCCCTAGATACTCCATTACTGCATGGGGACTTTGCTAGAGAGAGCTTGCCACAGAAGCTCCAACTTTTCTCAGTATAGGGACCTATATACTAAGGAATACAAGATTCTAAACAAATCTGTTTGGCATAAAATATTTGGCAAAGCAGAAAAGTAGTGTGTTCTAGCCACCTTTCTGTTGCTAGTTTAAACCGCATACCAAAGGCAAAATGGAGATGAGAGGGTTTATTTGGCTTACCCCACGATGGCCACAATCTATCACTGAAAGAATTTAGGACAGGAAGGAAGTCAAATCAGGAACTTGAGTCAGAAACCATGGAGAAATGCTGCTCACGGTCTGGCTTTCATTTGCACCCCAGTTCATGCTCAAGCTGTTCTCTTTAACAGTTCAGGTCCGTCTGCCTAAGCTCGGCCCTTCCACATCAATCATCAGGTCAAGACAGTTCCCCACAGACCCAGCCACAGGCCAGTCTCATCTGGGCATTCCCTCAATGGAGACTTGCTCAGAAGACTCTAGGCTGTTTCAGGTTGACAGCTGACATTAACACAGATACAGTGTTTTGTACAGGTAGACATGGATCCCAGAGGCTTGGTTTGGCAAATGGTACTACTTTCGTATTGAATCAATAATATTTTAAGCTTTCTATTAGGGTTCTTTTGGCTTCATTGTCAGATGCTGGCATGTGAAAATGTCTTAGCAATATGATCTAAATAAAGATCTTATGCAGACATGCTCAACTGATGTCCCAATCGATTAGTTAGTAAAAGCAGCCACATATAATGAATTAATCCAGTTGCTCTGATTCTGTTAAATGTCAGCTTGGTACCTAACTGATTATTCCCAAAGCTTTTTTTCTGTTTAATCACATTTTTTTTTGCACTGAGTACAAACCTCTTTTTGATTTCTTAACTGTAAGTCTATGGTGAAATATGCTGAACAACTCAGAATGATGAAAACATACCAATTTCCAAGATGGCATGTTCCTGAGAAACCCATTTAATCTTTGGGGGAATATATGAATCCATAAGATAAAAATTATAATATGTACCCCAGTGAATTTTAAGGAAATTAAATCAAGTGTTATGCATTAAAATAAAATAATGATTGTTTAACTTTTAATTGGTAGCAATGTGTGTGCTTTTAAAAAAATACATATTTATAGCATTTTTAAAATATGAATATATTATTCTAGATAGAATAAATGTGAACACAATATGCATTGAGATGGCAGGTTGGCAGGTTATGGGTGCAGGCACTTCTGTGGGCATCTTTGGCTCTTGACAGAGGCTCAACTTGCCTGTTTCCCTGACTCACTCGGTGGGTAACCTTGAACAAATAACTATTCCTCTCAGTCTATTTTTTATTTTCTCATTCCCCAGTGTTCTATATTTTGTTTCTCTCTTTCTTTTCCATGTTCTACTTGTTCACATAATTTCAGCTCTATTTAATGAAAAAATGACTTCAGAGTTCCCCAGGGTATTTTAGTCATGTTGCATAAGAACATTTCCTTCTTAAAAATATTACCTGAATGACAAGTTTCAGCTTGGATTTTGAAGTTCTTCTCAAAAATAATTTCAATATACATACATGTACTAATGATGAGTTTTGCTGATGAGTACATTTGATTTGGGAAGATAAATGGTCCTAATGGAAATGATTCATTGGCATATGTACAAAGGGGAATCAGACTAAAGAATTGTCTAGAGTCAAAGAGAAGGTTTATGTAACTGTCTAATAAAGGTATAAAAGTCATTTAGAAACATTATTTTTCAAGAAGGTATGGAACATTAGAGTCCTGCTATTCTTGAGGTTTTCATGGATGTGTGCCTTAAAACCCTAGCCACATATATTGTCATGATATATCGAGGTCAGGCATTATTTTTGGATATGAAATAACTCAGCCTTGCATGCAAAGTATGAATTTCCCCATAAAATTAAAATCATTCAAAGAGACACAATGAGACAGAGGAGTGGGAGAGAGATTATTATTATTTCAAAACACTAATTACTACTTTTTAATCATTTTAATGCTCTTTTGTTACTTTTTTGTGCTAAAAACCAAAGGTATTTTGTTCTTAGAAGTTCAGAGTGTGTGGGACCTCTCTGTGCCTTGCATGGCATGTACTCTATCAAGTTATTTTATTCACATGTAAGGGTTCAGTTTTGGCCCTGTCTGCTTTCTAAAAATAAAATTAATAGAAGAGAGTCTGGAATGTCTAATGTTTTCTCTAAAACTCTCTAGTGCTCATCTCATAGACTTGTAGTCTTCTAAAAATGCACCAGAGGAAATAGTAGCCTTGAAAATCATGAATTTTCAATCTCAGTAAATAAATTGGAGATCATTTACTGCAAGCAATTCACATTATAGGTCATTGAATAACAAAGCTTTGCTTACCACTTACTGTGACCCCATGTAACAGCAATTTTTGGTGTGTAGCAGCCATGAGATCAGTGGCATACAACAGTGAGAATCTGTTTCTCCTGCACAAAATTTGTCTTTACTTCATCTGTAAAGCACCAGATTGTCTAGATCAGGAGATGGAATATGACTTCCCTGGCTATATCATTGGTCAAACCACCACAATACAAGGCTACGAAACAAGCCTATTAGGACCTCTGCTCATGTAAAACCCACTCACAATCCATTACCCAGAATAAATTGCATCACTGCATTCAAGGTAGGAAATGAGTAAATATCTGCTAAACCATGAACAAACATACTATACCATGGCCTTGAAGAGCTATCAAGTGATAAAAGAGTAGAAACTTGGTTTACATTAAGTAGAAGTGATGATGGAGAAAAGGACATTGGTTTTAAATCTGTTCTTTGGGAAAGCCTTCCAGGAAAATAGAAGAGGAAAGACATAGAAGAGGGCATGAGAGATGAAAAAAGAATTAGATTACAAAGAATAGGAGAAGGCCCTTGGTAGTAATCACCTGCTGAACTTGGCTCAAGTAGATCACTTATAAGTAAAAGGCACTTGGAAACAATCATGACAGTATAACCTTGGCCATGAGACATGCCATTAGATGCAAACAAAGCTATGGTTCTGGGGCAGAGGCCAAGACAGTGATGGGAATACAGTGGCTGCAAAATAATTTGGACAATATGAATGAAAGGAAAGGAAGTGGATGAGACGAAAATAAACAATCCTATAGATTCAGGAACAGACAAAAGTTAGTATTGGCTGGCAGTAAGGTTCATTTGTGGAGTTATAGAGTGGCTTTGGTACTGGGAGGTATCTGCTATCAATGTATAAATGATACATGTGCCTGACACCAAGGACAGGAAGGTGAGGGGAAGCTCTCTTAGGAGCAAGTGTATTATAGAAATGAGATAATCAAGCCCTTAGCTGTGGATCTGAACCCTAAGGCATGGATTTCCATGGATCACTGAATCCAACAGCAGGGCCTGTGATTCAGGCTCCTATTCACATTTAAATTGGCAGCTTTATAAAATACATTTACTTCTTCTAACCATCTTAGAAATGATTATTAATGGTAAAACATTTTGGAAGGATTTGATGAGATTAGCACATTTATCCTTCAGCAAACAGGTTTTCTTATTTCATACTTTCTCATGGGCACTACTTTTAAACTTACATTGTTGATGATTTTTTTATCTGTAATATTATCCAGAGATGAAAAATTTTTACCTGTCAGAAAGCAGTTTAATTTTGGCTAAACTGTGCCCATGAGGCAAGAAAAATTCATCAGGAGAGGCATTGCCATCAATACTTGTTCCCGCATCAACCCTAGCCAATTCGAGTGCATTTCTCAGTGTCAGAATCGGTAGATCCCCTTACTCTTTACCTTGTCTTCTCATCCTAGAAGGTGAGGTTTGAAGCAGAACTATTGGTTCAGATGATAAAGTGCATATGAAATTCCCAGAGACTGGGAGATGCAGGTTGTGTTCCTTAGGCCTTAGGCAGAGCCTGCAAGTTTGCATTTCTGACCAACTCTCACATAATGCTGATGGTGATCAACTGTTGTGCTTTTAGCACTGAGTATAACAACACAGGCTGGTTTTGTTTTTATGCACACCCAGGATTCTGAGCCCACCAGTAAGCCCATCACTTACATCATATTATAGTCTAAGCCACTGTGTCAGATTTTACAGTTAGTGTAACATTGACATTGTAGGGGGTTTTATGAGTAGTTAGTTAATGAATAGGTGTTTAATTAATATTGATCACAGGTATAAAGTGCAGTGAGGTTATGTCTTCAATTAAATAAAATATTCCTATGACTTACCCTTGAGTTGTTGTGATGAGAATACAGAAGGCATAGGTACTTCAATTGAGACTGATTGCAGTTCTGCTGGTCAGCAGCACACTCACATCTAGCGTTGCATATAGGGTATACCCTGGGAATGAGTAACAGCAGCAACATTACCTGGGAGCTTATGATGAAAGGAATCTATGGTTCTTAGGCAAGACTAATGAAATGGGAAAGTATGCAACAAAAGCATGAAAAGTTTGCATACTAACCTTTAATAAGTTCTATTAGGGAGACAGGAATCCTGTTCTTGGTTTGAACCTCCTTATTCTTTTCACCATACACTCTTCCTTTCGCTAGACCCATCTGTCCATTTTTTCACTGTTTTAAACCTTAAATCCATTCACATTATTATAGGAAAAAGAATCCAGTCTATTCAACACACTGAATATACTTAACAAGGATATGGTATGTGCTGCTAGTTTCTAGGCACAGGCTTCTCAAGTATCTACAAGTCGTGTTTACTTATTTACTTCTTTAACTTATTAGTTAATTCTTTGTGAATTTCACATCATGCTCTAAGCTTCTGGCTTCTGCTGTACCATGGATGTCCTGTGTTACGGAGATCCTGCTTTTTTGTATTGTTAGGTTCAACCTCTTTACCTGCTCTAGCAGTTCACAGGTGAGGTAGATGTTAGGTGAACCAATTCATAGGCCTGGTTCTGGGTCTGAGAAGTAGGTGGTTGGTTATCAGCCAACATTTCTGTCATTGTCACTAACTACGCAAATTCTCCAGCACTGCCCAGACTAGCTCACCCAATATAGCCTGCAGCAAGGAGCAGGGCAAGGTCTCTTATTCTCATATCCTTAGCTCCAGGTCACCCACAGTCACACCACCAGGGCCAGCTCTACTGGTTTGCCCAGATGAGGCAGGGCATTCTCTCCAAATTGCTGTAAGGGGCATATGAGATGTGGGGCCATCTCTCCTGCTCATATGCCCTCAAGACTGGTTCACCTGCACAACAGGGTCATCTTTAGTAGGCTATCCAGGGTGCAGCTAGTGTAGGGTAGGGATAGTTCTCTCATTCTGCTGATGCTAAGGTCAGCTCTCTCACTTGCTACAGGTAGCAAGGGATGGAGCAATGGAAATACAGTAATGAAATCCCTAACTAAAAAATAAGAGGAGGTAGAAGGGGGAAATGTAGGTTGATGTGATCATAGTCCATTGTGTACATCTATGCAATCCTCAAGAATAAAGAAACATTGTAAAGTAAATAAAAACAAATAAGAAAAATAATGTAAATACGATGTGTCTATTATTCCAGAACATTGTACAGAAAGAACTGCAAGTAAATAGGATAGTGGCGCTGCTTTTTAAAAATGAAGGGAACAAGGCTTGAGAGATGGCTTAATGTTTAAGAGTACTTACTACTTTTCCCAATGACTTGAGTTTGGTTCACAGCACTCATTTTTTTTGTTTGTTTGGTGTTTGTTTTTTTTTTTTTTTTTTGCATTGCATTGTAACTCCAGGTACACACACACACACACGACACAGGTGAACACACATACATTTAACTATATATATACATATATATTTCTTATATATATACACTAAGAAAGCCTTTATTTTAAGGTGCCACATTGGACTTCAAGTGGAAGACAACAGGAAAATAAAATGTGTGCACATAGAGATTAGTGGTGGTGAGAAGTTATCTTGTAGGCCTTTTTTCTAAGCACTGATGCTAAGGCACATGATCCTTATGTCTGGTTCAAAGATACTTAGCCTGACAGAGCAAGATAAAATGTGGGAAATAATCCTGATAAATATTTGTATAGCTTCCCAATGGTATTATTTCTCAAGCTCTCCTGAAACTGATTAGAACTGCAGAATCCACAGTCCATCCCAGAGCTATAGAATCCTAACTTTTGAGATTGGGAACCTTTCCCCTTACCCATAAGTAGAGATGGTACTAACCACCACACATGATGCATTAGACATAATCAAGTTTAAGGATGTTGCTTGGCCATTTTTGATACACTTTTCCTATTTAATGAGGGCCCTAAGATGAGCTAATGTGAAAGTGAAGCAAAGGTAAGAAACAGAAATACAGAGGAATCAAAATAAAATACTGAAATTATACAAAGTATAAATATAAGATATTGTGCATTAATCTGAGTGAGTCTTTAGTTTTGGTTTGGTTTTTTAATCATTTGGGCCCATTTAAAAAATATTCTCATGTGAAGACATAATAAATTAGGAAATGGAGTTTGCATGGTCTGAAGCATACATTTTAAATCTCTCTGGCTTCTCCCTGCCTGTTTTAAAGTTTCATCTAAAACAATGATGCATCAGGGAGGGGGAAGTTAGAAGTCACATTGCTTTTTGGGTTTCCACGGCAGGCTCTCTACCTGCTAAGGAAGTTATCACACAGCATTTTCATTGTTTCTCTAACCACTGATTATTTCTCCTACAAGGCCAGCTTCATAAGCCCAGAAGAAAATTGCTTGCTATCACCCTTGTACCTTTATGACTTAGCAGGTTCTATGAATCTATAGATAGAAAGAAGTGGGAAAAGAAGAAAGGAATAGAAGAATGAAGAGAAAAGGTTGAAGGAAAGGAAGAGAGTGACCAATAGGTAGATGAGTCTTTTTATGTGGAGCTAAAGAACGTTTGATTTGTATGAAGATCTTATAGGATAAGTAAGCTGATTCTAAGTAGAGTAGATATTGCTCATAGTATTATCTTACCTCTTATTATTACAAATATATTTTTTTCACTAATGTACCTCTGAATCTGGCCTGTGATCACTCTGTAGCAGGCACCTTATGCATGTTGAATAAATGAGGCTTAAGAAGCAACTGATCACCTACTTTGCATGGGATACAAGTTTTCCTACAGCCCTCCCTTTATCTCCTATATTAATGGCATCTTTGACTCTACTTCATCAGCCTGGATATCTTTTCCATCTTTATAAAACTTATTTTAAAAAAACTTCCTCCACTATCTAGTAGCCTTTATCCATTCCTCTGGCCTATATCCTCCATGATTCCATAGTGTTTCACTCCTGGAAGAATGCCTTCTTTAGTAGAAAGATGGGAGAATCTGAATTGTTTTGACTATCTATTAGCTAAGTATCAAATGAATTCGCTTTTGTTTTATCTGTAAGTAGGGATAGTAATAGCTGTTCTTTGTGACACAGTATTTAGAATCCAGGTTCAGTTTTATTTAACAAAGTTCAAAGGTTTAGTGTTCTTGTAAGATGGGGATGCATTCCTCTCTCATTTGGCAGTTCATGATGATTTGTTTAGATCTAGAGCACTGATTGTGTTCCTTAGGGCTTTAAGGGAGCAATCTGCCTCTTTCATGCCTGCTCATAGGACCTTGGCTATTGCCTTCATACCTAAAGTTCAAGAGCATTGGCACCAGTGTGACATACTGAGAAGTAAATGAAAGAAGAGTAGATGTGTGCACTGTTTGTCCTTATGAAGGCACCTCTGGCAAATCAAAGCATGAGTTTTCTTCATACTTCAACAGCACAAATTTAGTCAAAAAGCTATTTTTAGATACAATGGGAAACTGAGTGGTATAACATTTATTCCATAATTTTATGTTTTAAATTAAAATTAAAGATCTGATTAGGATTCTATAGTTTAGGGATGAGCTATGTTGGAAAATTAAAAAGAAACACTAAGAATTAACCATAATTGACACTATCACAGGTGGGTAGTAGAGTTCTTCAACTATGGGTGTTTCTGCCCAGAGGATGCTGAAGATAATGCATGAAGAAAACATGAGAATTTTCCCCACTACGGTTTTGCATCATTTCTGATTTCTGCATTTTATGCTTTATAATAAAGTAATATTATTGCAGTTGTGAGAAAATAAGCAACCATACACGTGACCTTCTACAGGGGATGCAAAACACTAACAGTTTGCAAATAGGTATATTAAAAATAAACTGAAGTGATCACTGTCTTAAGCTTTACTAATAATTAAAAGTGCTTAGCACACAAAAAATTGTGCCAGTCATTTACTTGCTAAATTAGAACCTGCCGTGTTTTCCTGTCTACCAGTAGCTCTTAGCATGTAAGGTCTGGGAACATAGTAGAATATGAATAAGAATTGAATATGCCACGATTATACACAGACCAGCTGTGTTCAGACTGAAACATTTTAACAAAATGACTGTTGTCAGAAGAGACGGATTATCTGGTAGTGTTTGAGTATTTGCTTTTATCACATGACTTGGGGTGCATGTGGCCACCCAAAAGTGTATGCCCTATTTATTGACTTAATTTGCAATTTGACATGTTCATTCACAACCTCTTCTTCACGCTGTGAACCTATAAAGTGTTTTGTTTTTTGTCAAGTGCATATTTGAAGGAAAATGAAGTAAAGAGGATCCTGGTTAATTGGATAGGAACACATAGTAGGGAAAAACACACAGTAGGGAAAGAAAGAGAACAGGAGTAAAAGAAAAACCTGAATCAAGATATGAATAATTTAAGAAGTGCGAAATGTCTTCTTTCATTTATAACAGTCTCCTAATTGTATCAAACTATGTTGTGTCTTCTTTTATTTTTAACAGTATTCTGTTTGTATTAAGCTAAAACACTGCCACTGCAATAAAAAACAGAAATACTTAAAATACTTTTCCCAGGGCCATGGGAACAGGACTTGAAGCTTAGGGTATTTTATCAAGCTATTGAGACACTAAATTAACTGCTTTATACTGATATATTGTAAAAACCAGATCTCAGGAGATGACTATAGCTCCTTATCCTATGGTAAATGAGCAAGTGGTCTTGCCTCCATTGTGTACTTTCACATAGCATCTCCAGGTCTTCAGTTTTTAAGGTATTGTCTCATACCTTGGTTCTAAATTATTTTCCTCTTGTTGTCATTTAGAAATTCCAGGTTTGTCTGGACATCTGAAAACAAGATGAGCTTCCATGACCTTTCCTTTAATGAGAATAATTTTGCTGATTCACAGGACACTTTTGTGAAAATGAGTTTTGATAAGCCAAGTTTCAGTGAACTGACCAAATGTCTCTTGCCCAGAGATGTTTTTGGGAGTGGAGTAGTGAGGTAATCAGTAACATGAGTCAATTGATAGGAATCTATTGAAGTGTTTATGGAGAAATAGGGGTCATGAAGTATTCAACCCAGATAGCAAATAGCCTGCAATGGAGAACGGATTTTACAGATGTTTATCTATCCATCTGTCTATCTATCTATCTATCTATCTATCTATCTATCTATCTATTTATTATTTTTCTTTATTCTTATTGAAGGAACTACTCTAAGATCAAGGATACATAGCATTTCAGAAATATTGACATAAAATTCTAGGAAGGCAGATTCCCTTTTAGTGGACCTGGGTATAGCATAGGCATAGGCTTGATATTTTCAAAACCTTCCTGGCTGATTCCTTGGTGAGACTGAGGTTAAGAATCACTATCTTGGAGGTAAAAAAAAAAAAAATGACTTTCAAATGTGAGTCAGAATTATAAAATTGTGAAAGGACTTGCATTGCTAATTATCTTTGAGAGAATGTGGTAATTGCTTTGTGGAGTAGATCAATAAATCCTTAAACTATGTTCAGATATGTAGTCTCTGTACCTGGTGTGACTCTGGAAGGCTACCTAAAGGAGACTGCTTGATTTGTTGAGTGTGCTCCTCATAGGCAATGAAGCCAGCTTGTTCTGTCAGCTCAGTAACTGACTCAGTCCTGCTAACACAGCTATCTAACCAAAGAACAAACTCCAGTGTTCAAGTTACTGAAACATGCCTCCAAGGTTGTTTTTCTGACACAAGTCACCATTTATGAGTCGTAATTGGGTTAATTAAATAGGAAGCATAGATATAGCTTGAGCAGTTTAGCTCAAGGCTTTCCAACATCGCAACAAGAAACCTACAAGTTAAATCACTAGAAGTGGGTCTAGCTTTGACCTTTCAGTCATGCTGATATCCTGAGGCCCACTGTCATAAAGAACAGTCAAATGTCAAGCTCCTTCCATCCTCAGGTTCTCAAGAAGCATTCCCCATGTCCCACCCTCTAAGCTGCCTATATCTATAGACCTATTTCTCCATCTTTTTATGTACTTAAGGCTTTTTGATAGCTTGATTTAACTCATATATTCTTAGCTGCTAAAATGGACTAGCTTCTTTAAAATGAAATATATCAGTGTGGCAGAAAACACAGACTTGGCATCTGGCACAATTGGTTCTTAGTTTTAGCAGCAGCATTGCTGTCTCATTACAAAGTTACTTAAATTCTCTGAGCCTTTGTTTTTTATTGGATAAAATGTGGTAAAGTAGAACTATCTTGTAATACTGGTATGAGAATGAATTAAGCAACTTTATATGTGATTTCATAAAAGGGTTTTGGATAACAATACTTATCTTTTGCACCATTAAACTATTTCTATATGTTAATATCTTCAATCTTCCCAGTAAGCCTTAGGAAGTGTTTGATTGTAGTCTCCACTTTTTTTTTAAGTGTTTATTCTTTATTCTTATTATTGTTTTTATTATGAAAAAAGTCATTTATTTTATTCATGTATCCCCTTGTTCAAGCTCCCTTCCCCCTTCTCCCTCCCAGTCACTCACTCTTCTCTACATCACTTGATCTCCTCCCCAGCAAGGGCAGGAGGTCGCAAGGTCCCAAGGTGGCTTAGTTCAGCATCCACTCCTGGCAGATCTGCTTTCCTCACCCCAACATCAAGACTGAGTCAGGTGTTTCTCTGGAGGGAGTGGGCTCCAAGGTCCCAGTCCAAGGTGTTTCAGATCACAAGCTGTTCAGTGGTTGAGGTTTGCAGCTTGGACATGCTTAGCTTTTTTTGTTTAAAGTCCACTAATGAGTGAGTACATACCCTGTTTATCTTTCTGAGTTTGTGAGACCTTGCTCAGGAAGATATTCTTCAAATGAAGCCATTTGCCTGCCAATTTTAGGATATCATTTTTTCTCACTGATGAGTAGTACTCCATTGTGTAAATATACCATAGTTTGTTAATCCATTCTTCAGCTGAGGGGCATCTAGGTTGTTTCCAGGTTCTTGCTATTATGAATAATGTTGCTGTGAACATAGTTAAGATAATGCCTTTGGAGTGCGAATGTGCATCTTTAGGGTATACACCCAGCAGTGATATTGCTGAGTTTTTGGGGAGATTGATTCCCAGTTTTCTGAGAAATCTCCATTTTGCATTCCAGAGTGGCTAAACAAGCTTACACTCCCACCAACAATGGAGGAGTGTTCCTCTCGCTCTGCAACCTCTCCAGTATAAGCGGTCATCTATGTCTTTTATCTTAGCCAGTCTGACAGGTGTCAGGTGGTATCTCAAACTTGTTTTGATTTGCATTTCTCTGATGGCTAAATATGTTGAGCACTTTTTCAAGTGTCTTTCAGCCATTAATAATTCTTCTGCTGAGAATTCCCTTTTTAGTTCTGAGCCCCATTTTTTGATTGGGTTATTCAAGGTTTTCATTGGGTTATTCAAGGTTTTGGGCTCTAGTTTCTTGAGTTCTCTGTATATTTTAGAGATCAGTCCTCTATCACTTGTAGGGTTGGTGAAAATCTTTTCTCATTCTGTAGGCTGTCATTTTGTCTTATTGACAGAGTCCTTGACTTTACAGAAGCTTCTCAGTTTCAGGATGTCCCACTTATTGATTGTTGTTCTTAGTGTCTGTGCTACTGGTGTTATATTTAGGGAGTGGTCACCTGTGCCAATTTGTTGAAGAGTATTTCCCACTTTCTTTTCTATCAGGTTCAGTGTGGCTGGGTTTATGTTGAGGTCTTTGATCCACTTGGATTTGAGTTTTATGCAGGATGACAAGCTTGGATCTATTTGCATTTTTTACACACTTCCATCCAGCTATGCCAACACCATTTGTTAAATATACTATCTTTTTTCCATCGAATATTTTGGGCCTCTTTGTCAAAGATCAGGTGTTCATAGGTTTTTGGGTTAATGTCTAGATCCTCAATTCTATTCCATTGATCCACAAGTCTCTTTTTATGCCATTACCAGGCTGTTTTTATAGTTGTCTCCACTTTTAAATTGAGAAATCTCAAGCAAAGAAATGACTTTTGCCCAAGGTCTCACAGAAGACAGTGAGTGGGTGCAACAAGAGTAACTTTATTCTATTGGTGCATAGTAGTGGCAATAAAAGTGAGTTTTCTGAGTCACTTAGAGATGAAGAAGTATGACATTTAAAGGTAGCTATGGTGTTTTGTACCTTATTAAGAAAAGACTGGAAAAAATGTCATCTGGTGGTGGTGGCACATACCTTTGATGGGCAGTCAGGGTCGGAGGCAGGCAGATCTCTGAGTTTGAGGCCAGTCTGCTCTACAGAGTGAGTTCCAGGACAGGCAGGATTACACTGAGAAAATCTCAAGAAAAAAAAAAAAGATTGAAAATCTACAAAGTGGAGCAGCTGTTCTAGATTGTAGTACATGTAGAAAATTATCAAGCAGTAAGAAATAAACCACGTTGCTTGTGAAAGTTGACTTACTAACTAAAGTATCAAAAGAAAACAACCAGTATTGATGCCACTGTATCTAATAACATGTAGAGACTGAGAGTGATCTGGAATAAATGGATTGAAAGGCCTTAGTCAACGTGCTTCCATCACTTTTATTTTATTTTACTCTGAAAAATCCATGGAAAATTGTTTTAGGGTGAAAGGGTCTAAAAGATATTTTGAGATGATGAGTTTCAAAGTTTATGCCATTGGTTAATAGGAAGTTAGATTTCTTGGGTCTTCAGATGCCTCCCCACAAATTGGCTGTCATATGAGGAAGTCTTTATGGACATTGCCAAGACTTGGCCTCTCATCCATGAAATGCCTGGGCTTCCCTGACCAAGCTTTGGCACATTCAGTTTTTTGCTCCTTATAATCTGTTTTATGGAAGCTACTAAAACAGAACAGCACAGGCTGTGGCTCACATCACAGAGATCCCTCTGCCACACTTCTGGCTTGGGAAGTTTGAGATCAGGATACGAGCGTAATAAGAGTTCAGCTGAGGCCTCTGAGTGGGTTTGCAACTGACATTGCCATGCTGTATTCTCACATATCAAAAAACTGTAGAAGAGATTTTTTTTCCTGTAACTTTTGTAAAAACACCAATTCCATCAATTGGTTACTGTCAGGGTCTAATTATTTCCTTATGGCCCCATCTTCAATACTGTTTAGTTGGTAATTAAAATTCTGGTTATTAATTCAGTGACTAAACAACAAGTCTACACTTTTGGTTCCACGCCTCTATGAAGTGTGGTGTTTCATTCATATAATGCGTGTCTCTTGTATTGATATTCTTAAGCAGCAGGACCAAGTCCCCATCCCACTTACATTCTAGTCAGAACAGAAGACACACAACAAAGAAGCTGTCACCATGAGTGCTCTGAAGACAATAAAAACAAAGCTTTGAGTTCATTCAGCTCAGAGGTGGAGGATGTGACTCCTTTGAAATGGAAGCTCACTGGGGATCTCAAAGAAAGTGAGGTGTGAGTTGTAACCAGAGAACAAGATAAAGCTAAGCAAGCATCTTCCTTGTTTTTCTTTTGCTCAGTCTGTTTCACAGAATCTTTCTTATTTTGAGGTTTTTATTTGTTTGCTATTTCTTCTTTTCCTTTACCCCACCATTAGTTCAATTTTGAAAGGTCTCTGAGATCCTTGGGAGACATCCGGACTTTGTCCTGCTTAAGTCTCTACATCAATGTGGTCACTAGTACTTGTATCATTGGCTTGCTGAGCATCTCTTGTCTAGAGCCCACTTCTTTTTCCGTAGTCTACATCTCTTAATCTCCTAGGTTCTTGTAATTGCCTTTGAAATTTTCTCTTGGGTTCCTCCCTAACCCCACCTCCTACACATACACACCACAAATAGGTCTTCTTTTATGGCTCTAAGTTTTATGTTATTATTATAAAACCCTTTATAATGCCTGACATTTAAGCAGCTAAAGTCCTTTAGTTTCCTACATAACATTAGAATAAGTGATGTTTATGCATGTTAATTAGATCTTACCATCTTCCACACCCTTCATCCCTAGCACCTTCCCCTGCACTCCTATACTGTATATTCTTACTGCACCGTTTTTTTTTTTCTTAGATTCACTATGTTAATTGCTCTAGATTTGCTACTTTTCTTGGTCTTCTCATTTAATTTTTTATCTGGTTATCTTCTGTGTATCTTCTAACATCTACTTTATAGGCCTCATTTTTGAACTCATTCCTCATCCCTGTGGTTATTTCACTAAGAATTCAGATCAATGGATACCCAAATAAAAGTGGCAAGATCTGTGGAGAGAAATGGTTGTTATGACAGGGCACAGTTTACAAGATCTGGAGTTGTTCTGCCTTAACTCTTCTAAGTATAAGGCTACCTATTCTTCTTTTCTGCCATGGTTCAAGTGGTTGCTGTAGCTCCAAACATTACATCATCATACTATAATATTACATTTCAGGCAAAGGGGGCATTAAGGTTTCCCTCTAGACTTTTAAAAATACTTTCAGAATTTCCACACAATAATTTACTTATATGCTATAGACAGTCATGTGATTCCACCAAAAGAACATATACCATTTGATGTTTAATGGATGGATAATTTCCGAGGAAAATGAATAACTAGAGGCAATTAGCAAGACTTGCCTATAGTCACTCTCTGTACAGTATTATCAATTTCCCTATAAGATTTGTTCTTTTCAATTAAATCTTTCCTCTCATCTTCTAACAGTGCCTGCCGAGAAGAATGTTTCTGCTGTTCCCACTGATTTGCACCTTCCCTTTGCCCAGTCCTTAAAGCATGTCTACTGTTTCTTGCTTGTCTCACTGTTTCACATTTGCGCACCAGCACAGATTGTTCCTTTTACTGGGAAGTTGTATCTCACTCTTCTCCTTTGAACTCTCTCCTGGTCCATCTCCTGCCTGACTGGAACTGATCTTGTATTCAGCTCTGTGCTCACAGAGCTGCCCTTGGATTTGACCATGAACTTCTTAGACACAGACTATGTTTTATTCATTTCTAAATCCCCAAAACTCAGAACATGCCCAGAAAAAAAAATCATGAGGATTTATTCACAGAGATTCAATGCATTTTAAAATTATATGTGTGTGTATGTGTGTGTTTGCTGAATACATTTATAAATAGTTATTTATTACTGGCATATTACCTGTCAAACAGCAGGCCATATGCACAGATGAACCATCTAAAACATTCACTGTCCTCCCCTTAGAAAATTTAAATTCATCTTGAGGGAGATAGAGATAATAAATGAACAATAATTATTGTTCTGAAAGACAGTGATAAGCTATGGGAAGTAAACAAAGCACCAGTAATGTACTCCCTGGACACATCCCTGTTCACTTGTTAGCACATGGTATTTCACTCCTACTCATGAACAGAAATGAGTGAACAAGCTTATTCTCATAACATGATAAGTCCATGCTTCTGAGTGCAGCTACTGCCAGGAAGTAAGCTAATTACATCCTTTGAAAGCTCAGTTACTAAAAACATATAACTTACCAGGCTTTAGATGAGCATCTATAAGTGCTGTGGTCACTGATAAAGTAACTTGCTGTGGGGAATAAATACTACTATATGATGCTCTTTGTGTTGTGCATAGTGCTTTATTTTTTTCTTTTGTTTATTTATTTATCAAAAGTCTTTTTTCCATGTATCCCCCTGCTCCTCCATTCCCTGCTCCCAATCCCTCCCAGTCAGCCTTCCCATCTCCCCATCCCCTCCCCTAAATGGCAAGAAGTCCCAAGGTGAGTCAGCTCAGCATGGCACATCCACTCCTGTCAAGTCCAGTTTCCTTGTCCTAATATCAAGAAAGGGTTAGGTGTTCCTCTGAAAAGAATGGGCTTCCAAGTGCCAGCCCACCCACAGTCTGATTCCACCATGGATGCTGATTTACATGTAGTATTTAATTTAGATCTCACAAAACTGTTTAGTTAGACACTGTCCTGGTTAGATTTTAGGTCAACTTGATACAAACTTGTAACAGTCATTTAGGAAGAAAGTATCTTATTTGAGACTATGCCTCCATTAGATTGATCTATAGCCAAATCTGTCAGGCATTTCAATAGTTAATACTTGGTTTGGGAGAACCACACCTATTGTGGGCAGTGCTACTCCTGAGCACATAGTTTTGGGGTGTATAAAAATGTGGGATGAGCAAGCATGGGGAGTAAGCCAGTAAGCAGCATTTCTCCAGGGCCTCTGTTTCAGTTCCTGCCTGAAGGTTTCTGTTTTAAATACTTCAGTAATGAAGTGTGACCAGTGAGTTGTAAGAAAAAATAAATTAATAAATTGCTGTTTACTTATTAAATAAATCTATGTTATTACAATAATAGAAAACTCAACATAAGTTCTCATTTTATGGTGTAAAATAAAACCCTGATATAAGGAAAAGTTAACTACCATGGTGAAAAAACACTGTATAAACCAGAATGTTCAACCAGAGGCATCACTATTAATGGGGAGTATATGGAATACAGGATGGGAATCTCAAATACATAGAAGCTGAATATATCTTATAGCAAGTCTCCCCAGTAACTCAAATGTAATTCCCAACTACTAACACTTTGCTCCATATCAGTGTTCCATGTTGCTTGAAAACAGATAAAGTGATGGCTGTGATCATTCTCATTCTGGGCCAGCCAAGCATTGGCTCTTCCTGGAGCCTTGGGCATGTAGCCTGTGAAATGTTCCAGACTACACTAATGCTCTCATCCAGTGTATCCACTTTCCATTGTTTAAATTCTACACTACAGAAATAAAGCTGGCTGTTTTTTGACATTCAATGAGGATCTATTAGTCAGAAATATTAACATGATTGGCTTGCATGCTGTGAACTCACTGGGCCACATGACTGGAGAGAAGCGTGTGATCATCTCCTCATTACAGATGGCTATGTTGTGACAGCAACAAAATTTGGAAGCTAGAGGTTAGATGTCAAGGCAAAGAGAACATTTTATATCCTCCATTGATTTTCTTCTCAGTGTTTTGTTTTTGGGGTTTTTTTATTGCAGGAATACCTGGACGAATCTCTTTCTCCTTTCTCTGGTTTATAACTTTTCCATTAAAAGTCATTTGAAAAACAGTATGGTCAGAGAGTTTTATCTGAATCATTCTCTCAGTATCTGATCATTTTTGTCTCATGGTTATTTGGGTGCTTACCAGACTATAATTGCAGTCCTTGGCATCTATAGAGAATAAAGAATATATGATACAGCAGGAATTATGCCAACTGGGAATTTTTCCCCTTAGATAACTTACTTGATTTTCACTAAAACTTTGTAATTGAGTAAAAATCATAGTCTTCATTTAAGATATAAGAACTGAGTCCCGAAAAATCCAAACATATATACAAGGTACACTGAGCATGAGTATTGAGTCAGACTGGAACTCAGACATTCTGATTTTGAAGTCCAGGGTTTTGCCATTGTACCATTCTATACTAACAATCCAGGCTGTAATTACAGTCCCTGGCAGACAAACCCTGAAAGAGTGGTAGGCCTTTACTAGAGATATTTTTGCTGTTTTGAAAGAGTTATTACCTTACTTGTGATACTAAATTTTTACTCTGATCTCACAAAACTATGCTTTGTTAAAATGTTTCCATTTAAAGTGCTTCAAATATCCAATGTTGAAACATTCTTCAAATATCTTACTGGATCAGAGCGTGCAGCTTCTGTTTAGACATCTGTGGGTATCATTTCTAATGATCATTTGGACTTAACTCTGTGAACCACTTGGAATTTATTTTCCCTGAATTGGTTGGCATGAACCACATAGAAATTGGTAATACAGAGTTAATAATAAAACTGATTAAGACCGGATCCCTATAGGTAATAACTAACAATTTAGCAGTTGCCAAGCAGTGTCTATTGAACAAGTGCCAATGAGGTGGGAGATGAATGAGTCCAGACTAATGTGCTAAAAACAATTAGGCCCCAAATCCCACTGAACCACAAATCTATGGCCTGTGTAATTAAAGCAGTTGTGTTTGGCTTTGACTTAAAAAGAAGAGAGAGAATTATGGAAAATATTACCAAAGCAGGTCTGTAGAGTCTGAAGAAGGTGAGCAGATAACAGATCGTAAGGAACAGGGCCACAGTGTCAGAGCCATCAGCAGATATATCCAGGACCTTGAGGAAAGCAATCATGAAATGATGACCATTCTGATTTATATAAAAGCAACATAGTATCTTGTAGTCTTCCAAAATGGCATAAAGAATACAAGTCTTTGAATCTAAATGTTGCTTTGTGAGAAATAAAACTGTATTCATCCAGCATCATTTTCTCTTAAAGCACTAATTTTGCCTAATACAAAACTGTCTATTGGAAAACTCATGGTAAATGGAATAGAAGGATGTGACCCCAAGAAGTCTATCATCTGTAAGACTACAAAGTTAGGACATATAACTCTATTTTTTAATCTCATTGACAAAAACCAGCAAATAACATGAGGAACACAAACATGGAAATGTTTAGTTCTCTGTAATTTTTCATAATGTATCTTTTGGGACTTTCTTTAGTGGCTGGCATTTGCATTGTTTTATACTTTTTGAGACTGAAACTAACTATACACTCCAGTGAATAGGCTTTGTATCTATGCTGGGTTTAGCGCCTTAACCTGCTGAGGGGTGAGATTATAGATGTGAGCTACCATGACTGGCTGGTTCCTTGCATCTACAATGCTTCTCTCTCCCTAAGCTTTACATGTAGTCCCAAAGGACTTGTTTTCCAACTGTTGCTGATTTTCTCTACCTTCCTATCTTTTTCACTTCTTTAAGATTGAAGAATCTTATTTAATCTCCAACTAATAACATATGGTTTATATTCAGAACAAAACCACCTGAATTGCACCCTACTCTGTGAGCCTTCCCCCTGTCTGTTAAGAACACTCCATGTGTCCTTAAGTGTCTCCATGTCAAGGACACTTTGAACTTGATTCAATGGTAACACATACCATAGCATACTTTGATAACAAACCTATAAATAACAGAATGTATAAAGAATATGTCAGAGGAATGGGTGTATAACTCAGGGCAGAGTGCTTAAATATAATGTGTAGAGGCCATAGATTTGTTGTTTAGTGCCCTCCCCCAAAGAATCTCAGAAATTCTTAGCTCTATCTAAATAGTGTAGGGCTTTACACAATATAGTAGTAGAGTGAAAAGAAATGGAATATTATCAATATGGCTAAGAAAGTATTATACATGCAGGTGATAAAAAATGTACACAAATAAAATTTAATGTAAGTATGAAGAGAGAATAAAATATATAATGACTTAAATATCCTGTGTCAAAGTTCATGAAAAAAGTCTTCTTTATAAATAGAATCTTAAAGTGTAGGAAGCCTTCCTTCCCCAAGGGAACTAGAACTTGAAAAAATAGCAGTCTAGAAGGACATGATGGGCACATGAAAATGAAGATTCAGAGAAAAGGATAAGCTTAAAAAGTTTAACAAACTGATTTTGTGTACTATCATAGGATTAAGTTCTAAATGGGGACAATGGATGATGATCAAGAGTTAGCTGTCACTCTCATTAGATAACGTGAGATGTTATAACACAACACTGGCTCATGTCAGATTCCTGGGATTTGAACCCATGCCTGTCTGGGATGAAGCTGACATAGACTTGCCTTCATCATCTGTGATTGGGTTAATAACTGTGTGTATGGCAAAAAGGTCTTCAAGCACATCATCAGTTACAATTTCAAAAGAATCAAAGAAACTGAATGGTATGTACTACGTAATAATGGCCCAGCTGCATAGGTTTCCTAGAAAATGATGACTGTGACCAGTCATCAGTTATTGTTAGAACTTTTTAAGTTTCTATTTGATTCAAAAATTTCCTGGAAAAAAATGTGGAATAGATGATGAAATGAATAAAGATCCAATTAGGAATTTAGAGGAAGAATGTGTGATGGAAATGATATAAGTACAGTCCTCTGTATAAAACTCTAATACAAAAGTAATACATGTACAAAAAAAATGGAAGAGTTTGGGGCATATCTGATCAAGAAAGGCAGCCTCGGCTTTACTACATCTACAACTTTGCCTGAAGAGGCTGGCTGTATTTCTGCTTATCCAGCCTTCTCCTGAACATGTAGTTATGTCTGGTTAAACAGTGAGGCCTCTTGTGTACACCGAAATGACCTCTATTGGCTTCTTCCAGCATCATCCAGGACTTAGTGTTTCATCCTTTTTCAGAATCTTCTTGATCTTTGCATGAGAATAGAGCTAGTGTCTCTAGGTAGCAATGGGGTCTGGCATGTGAGCAGTTGGGAAAGGGAAGAGACTCGTATTACCTGGGTAAGAAGCTCTTTATCTTTGCTGTTCTTCCTGCCAAGACTCTGTGGGTGCACTCAGCTAGGAAATCATGCCTTCCCTAGCCCTTTCCTCAGCTGGCCTTGGGGTAAGCTACTTGAGGTGTTTGAAAGTGGAGGGGTGAAAGAGTAAATTAATCTCTCTATCTGAGCATAGAAAATAGGTTTAAATTTTTCCCCAACTGGTATCCTTAGAAAAAAAGCCTGCATACCCTGGATCCCAGCAGAGATACAGCAGGTTCTAAAGAGTTGGTCCTAATCCACCCAATAAGTAATAGTATACACTGAGCGTAAGGTAATGAAAATGAAGCCTAGAAAATATAGGTAAGTGATTTTAAATTGTTTAAATTTCTAGGGAAAAAAATCAAGACAATAGCATTATATTTCTTCCCAGAAAATTACATTATTTTATGCTGTTCTCTAACTCAGTCATTTTTTTAAATATAGGGCAGAAACATTTCTATTAATTCTATGGTGCTTCTTAGTCTGACTAGCATTGAATTTTTCTTCATTGTTGGAGAGTAAGTATGTCCTATTTTAGAGTACCCTGCCATATAAAATACAATAAATTCTATTATCATTCTTCTCTGTATTGAACTATTCTTTCCTTATCTTACTGTTATTTTGGAGCTGCATAGCAATAGATTCTGCAATATCATGGCCTTATCAGCAGTGTGACCTAGTTGTACTCACACTAACTGAGGCAGAGTCATGCCACAGGTTCTCACTCCACAGACTTGATGAATTCCACAAAGTAGGCCCAAATATTATACACACTTACACTTCATTATGCTATGCATTAGCTGAGAGTTTTATCACCTCTTCTGTTCATTTGCAATTTTACCAAATTGGGGATCTGCTCCTAGTAACTTCTCCATTATTAGGAATTAGTAAAAAAAAAATTAATAGCCATTTCATTAGTTTTAACATATGTCTCTGTATCTGTCATTAAATTCTTGTTGGAAATTTGTAGATTGATCAGAACTGAGTAAGTGGAAACCATATGTTTGGAAGTCATTATTCTCCAGAGAAAACCTTTTTCCCAACAAGGCCCCTCCTAACTCCATGTCTCCTTCTTGTGCGTGAGTCACTAAATTCTGTCAGAGTTGCTCAGTCAAGCATGGCTGAGAGGATAATAGCTAGGACACTGGCCACTATGTTGCTATGTCACTGAAAAAAAGAAAAAAAAATTTTGTATCCCAGCAACCATTAAGCTACCAATAGCTCTGGGTGAGGCTGAAGCCTCCCATGTCTCCCCTTTGGATGGGTCTGATCCTGCCAAGGTTGAATGCAACTTCACATGAACTTCATAGCTTCAGTGAACTCATGACCTCAATAGTCACATCATAGCCAGAAGAAAACTTTTTGTTGCACTTCTCCCTGGTCTGTACCTCTCAGCTGTACTGTTCTTGAACCCTGTAGAGAATATGTAGATGTCCCTTTTATGACCAATCTTTTCATCATTACTTAGTCTCAGTACTTTGACCAGGTATAGGTTGCCACTTTAACCATATGATATGACAAGACACTTCTCTGCCAAAGGCTAAGAGCAGCACCCCTTTCTATATAAACCCGAGTACTTAGAAGATAGTTTGTCATGGTTTTATTTTGATAGAAATTATAGTTGAATTATGAATTAAAGTTGTAGGTATAAAAAGTAAAGCAATATCCAAGTAAGTATTACTTTGACATGTATATGGGAAATATATAAAGCACTGCCAAGGAATTCTTATAAGACATTAACATCAGGACAACATTGCAATAGTATATTGTTGCAATTTGCTTACTGCCCTTAAATAATATTAGGAGATTTCTATTAAATCTATAACTAGTGAGAACATATACAGACTGAGCATTAATGAATACAAGTATGTTTTTATTTTAATTTTGAGAGACTAATTTTCCTGTCTGTTAGCTGAGTTTCAGTAATTGACTCAATATCTAACAATAAGCAAGTGTGACAGTAGGCACTATGATCAGTAGGTAAGCATTGACCTTTGCACAAAGCTGAAGCTAGGATCTCCAGGTAGCAATGAGGTCTTCTTCCTGAGAAGACTCTTGAAGTCCTTAGGTGTACTCTGGTAAGAAGTCATGCCTCTATTAGCCCTTCGCTCACCTGGAGGACACGAGTTTGACAGAAAACTCCAATTCAGGTTCCCTTGAAAGAAAATATTTTTTGACATGTATTAGAAAAGATGAAAAGGGTCTTATTGGCAATAAGAGCGTCTGACCTGAAAAAGCAGCTTTCTCTCCATATGGAGCCGGATGTCAAACTGAACAGTGACACAGGAGGCCAATTTTGATAGCAACTGGCTCAAAGAAACAAAGAAACTTTGCTACTCAGCATTTTACATAAATATTCATTGGGAATATTTACTTCCCACTATGAAATTTTAATGGTTGTTCTGATATAAGCGTTTTATTTGTTTCTTTGTTTCATTCACATAATCAAAATGCTTAAGAGACTGCAAGAGATATTGTGGTAGCTAATACAAATTCTTTATAATATAAACGCTTGACATTCTTAATCCCTAAACTCATTTGGTAGATGTAGTTTTTAATCTATTATTGGCTTTTTATTCCTCTTCATTACCAAACCTTTTTACTGTGCAATTGTTATACGTGTGTTAGAATATAGGAGTTATTCCCTGAGTATATAAAATTATATATTAGCTTAGCCCTCATTTTATATTTTCTTTTTTCCTCATTTAATTTTTTTTACTTTACATACCAAGTACAGCTTCCGCTCCTTCTGCTCCGCCCATCCCATTCCCCACCAACTCCTCAGAGAGGATAAGAACTCCCATAAGGAGCCAACAAAGTGAGGTATACCAAGTTGAAGCAGAACCAAGCTGTTCCACACTGCATCAACATTGAGCAAGGTATATCCTACCATACAGAATGGGCTTCAAGAAGCCTGTTTGTAGGAAGCTGTTTCTAGCCTAGCCCAGCCCTGAGGTTTGGACCTGTAAACAGCTGATTATCTCTGCCTAGCCTTGAGGTCAGGGCCAGTAGTCCTAAAGTCCCAAAGAAATACACAGAAGCTTATATTAATTACAATTGTTTGGCTTATGGCTCAGAAATATTGCTAGCGAACTCTTACATCTTAATCCATTTCTATTACCAAGTGGCTCATGGCTTACCTGAGTTCCTTTACATCTTGCTATCTCAGCAGCAGCTCATAGCATCTTTGTCTGACTCTACTCTCCTTCCCTTTTATCCATGCTCAGATTTCCTGCCTTACTATAAGCTGGCTTGCCATAGGCCAAAAGAGTTTATTATCCAATGATAATTCACAGTGTACAGAAAGGCATCACACATCACCAGTTTATACACCAGGTTTTATCACTCTGTCTTTATAATCAGTGGAGCTTTCCGGGACTATAAGTGAAGCATAGAAGCCAACAGAATTAAATTTTGGGGGTTGGTTGACTGGTCAGTTAGTTGTCTTGGAACTTGCTCTGTAGACCTGGCTGGGCTCAAATTCACAGAGATTGGCCTGCCTCTGCCTCCCAAAGGCTAGGATTAAAGACATGTGCTACCACTGCCTGGTTAACATTGAGTTTTTAATAGATGTGTGCAAACTACAAACCACTATCTCCTTAGAGCCATTGGGTGATAGGAAAAAGCTTTGTGAAAAATGAACCCATAGCTTCTGGCTTTAGAGTGAAGTACTGAGTATTGCCATATTTGTATTAGCTAAATGTATGTTACAGTCTGGGAACTGTGAGAAGATTGTATACATGAGGAATCCATAGTCCAGTCTCTTAAGGAATTTAGTCTATTTGGAAATATAAGAGAGAGTTCATATATAATATAAATATATATAAGCAGAGTTCAAGGTGTAATGCAATGTGTTCCAGCACACTTAATGAATGTTTGTTTGAATGAATAAATCAATGAGATGAATTAAATACATGAATGAATTGCTGATTGCTATTACAGGTCAGCTGTTTCAGGGAAATTTTCAGAGCAAAGCTGGGGTTAATGGAATGGTAGTAGAATCTGCACAGGCTGGTATCCTAGAAAGGACTACTATGGGGCTTTGCCTGGGTTTCCTATTGCTTGTGCCCACACAAATTTTTAACCTAAACTCATTTTAAGCATCCAGATCAAAATAGGAACCAATTTGTAGTAAGATGAACATAATTCTAAGGATCATCTTAAAGCAAATACAGGTAAAAGACTAAATAACAACAGATGAATCCAATTTATACTGACTGCTGAATATGAGGAACACACAAAAAACCAGGGGAAGGGTTTATATTCTATGCAGGTCTGCATTGCAAGTTTGAAATAGAAATACAGTTCTTGTGCACTAGAGTAGTCTCCCTGGTTTCCCAAAGCATCAAACTCACTGGAAGAGTCCATGAAAACAAGCACTAGCTTTGAAACAGTCAATTATTTTAGGTGAACTGTTTCTATGAGCTTAGAAAAAGACATATTTCTTTGTCCCTAGCAGCTTATTACAGATGAAAATATAGTTGTCAAATTTTAAGTACTATGTTAGTTTGAAAAAATAAAACTTTTATATTGTACTTTTGCATTTTAAAGAAGACATAAAATTCCAAGATGTTTACATTGTTATTTTTCTAAGATTATAATTTGAAAAACTATGTTGTTTACTCTTCTAGTATAAGGCTTTTTAGGAAATGAGCATGCCTCTTGCTTTTTTAAGAATTAGCAGAAGGGTTTAGAAAGAGAAACTGAAGTTCAAAATTTGGTTCTGTCATTACATATTGTTGTAACTATAACCATATTAAGAAAAGTATCTCTTTTCTTAGTATAATAATTATTATAATAGTTCAAAAAACAAGACGTATACATGAGTAGGATAGTGACATGGAAATGTCAATTGTAATTAAATCAGAAACTTCCAAGGATAGAACCAGAACACTTTGTCAGACAATGTGTTTATTATCATAATTTACACAGTATCAATTATGTAGATAGGGTCTTTTTGGCCCTGAAGAGTGGTCCATAGAGCAAAGATGAAAGGTGAAACTTGTCATAGAGTGAAATAGCATCAGTATCTTTATGAAAATCTACAATTTCAGGGCCTTTATGCATTGCAGATATATATTTTCTCATTTAACCCTTTAGAAGAATTTCTTAACTTTGGCTCTTTGCCATGCATCCCTGACCCCTACCCACAAATGCCAGCATCATCTTCCCTCAGTTAGGACTAAAGCATTTCTAGACATTGCCACACATACCCAGAATGAAAGGTCTAATACATTTCTTCCTCATTCCACAACTTTCTTCCACACAGGAATGCAAAAATGCTTCTTTCATCTGAAGAGTGTCTGTTTTTCCTTCTTCCAGTAGGGGATCATGGAGAAAGGACACACATTTAGCCTTGATTCTTGAAAAAATATATTTTCCTTTAAATTACTCTATGATAGACTCATCTCATGGCCATACATTGATGTGTGGGGATTAAGGAAAGTCTCCTACCTCTTTCTTCTTCTGTGGAAAAGAAAGCACAGACTTGGCTGGATAGTTAACCAGTTCTGCATGAAAATACCTAGAATCTAGCAAAACATGTTTTAAGTCTCCAGATTGTATTCACATCTCATGACTGTAATGCACTCAAGCATCCTGATTTTTTTTAATAGTCTAGCCTGTGCTAAACATTGCTGAGTCTAACCCAATTTAAAACATACTAGACTGCATCATCTGTTCTCCTTGCTTGCTCTTTTTTGAGGTACTTGGTTCATCTATTTTGTTTTGGTTTTTTTTAATGATTTTAAAGAGTAGTAGGTTTCAATGTAGAATTTTAATACATTATTTTAATGACTCTCCCCTGACCCAAGACACACTTGTTTCATCTCTCTGTTCCTCAACTCTCTTCCCCCAAGGATGACCCCTTTCATTGAGTTCTATTGTTTCCCCAACTCGTCCCATTAAAACCCCCATTTTCTTCCTGTTACACAGGTCCCTTTCTAGTTTTGACCTTCTTCTTCTTCGTCTTCGTCTTCTTCCTTCTTTTTAGGTCCTTCAAGAAGTTTAAGAAACTCAATGAGATATGGCTAAAATAAAAACATCATACTAATAGACTTTATTCATTAATAGGAAACATTTTTGGTCATATTTATTGATTTAGAAGACATTCTTTACCCTATTTTATTGGTTTGCCATTAGTTAATAACAATCAGTTCTTTTATGCCTATACTTTGGGTGCCTTTAAGTCATTTACAGGGCCAAAATGACAGCTAGCCAGTAATAAGCATTTCCTTTAATTGCTATAGTACTTTTATGATTGCATAGTATCCAACTAAAGTACTTCATGGATGATCATTTACTTATGGAGTATAGGAACCATAAGATTATCACCATGTTTGAATTTCATAATGATGTTATTACTACAAGCAATGTTACGTTTTCTTTGTTGTTATCAGTTTGCATTATAACATGCAATAAAACTCTCCACTAATTGCCAACATCAGCCTCAGTGTCTCCTTTTTGTTTTCAGCTATATACCACAGATTTGTTCATTCTCCTTGTACTTAGTGCTATTCCACACTTCCTTCCATTTTCCTATCCCTAATTAGACAATATTATATCTTTCTAGGTTTTATCTTTATTTATCCTAGCCCAAATCCATTGAAAATATGTCTGTCATATGGTATTCTGTGAGACAGACAAAATTTTTACATATGAAACCCCCCAAATTAGAGATACGGTTTTTACAACAGTATTTCAGGCAAAATTTGGGCCCTTGATTTTCTCTTCTTGTCATCGTCTCTGGTTAAATCATATTTCATGGCAGGATGGAATTTGCAGAAGAAATTACGGTGCAGATGAGCTATCCCTGAAGCAGGGAACCAAGCCTGGATTTTCTATGAGCCTATACATGATCTTTAAAATAAAAAGATATTTGAAGCACAAAGTCATATTTTGTTGCTTGATTGATGGGTAGGGTGTTGCATCAAAAAATATAAAGAAATCATAACCAATGAGTCTGGACCCAGAGCCTCAGAAAAGACTCTGGGTAAAATACTGATGCAATCCAGTGAGTCTATAAGTGGAGGATTCAGTTACACCATGGGAGAGGTCCCTCACCTCCAAAATGAAGGGTAATAAGGGAGTGCTGTTTTAAGCCACTAAAATGTGGTAAATTGTGTGACTCAGTAGATAATGAAAACATAAAACCAAACAGTTCTTCCCATTCTGAAACTACTGGGATTATTTTAGGCCATGAAAAATCACAGTGCACTGTGGTCATATGATGATTCAATGCTTTACATTTTGGATGTTTTAGCCTTGAAAAAAAATAAGGCAGTTCTATTTATGACCAGTGATGGGACTGCTAATCTTTTCATTTCTTTATCTGCCTCTGAAATGTTTGCTTCCATCGATGCTGGGTCTTTTAGGACATCATCTTGCTTATGATCAGTAGTGATCATATAGATGTGCTCCAAAATACAAGTTTTCTCTCTTCCATAGGCACAATGGAAACTACCTTTCCTAGCTCCTTTGAAATGACTTGGGTTCTTGAGAGAAGATGTAGTCAGTGAACCAGGAGTTGAGGCAGCAGTGTGTTCTTTGCAGAAATCCACCTCCTGGTTATTTTCTGGAGAACTATTCAATTTGTAGAGTTGGGCAATAAAAAGCAAATATTGGCATCATGTATACACTGAAATAAAGGTGCTCATGTTGTTGAAAATGTAATGTTACCTTCACTGAATAATCCAGGCGTTTTTAAAAGGCAAATTATGCTTGGTGATGGTATTTTACTAAGGTTTCTGATTATTCCTGATTATACAAATCAAACAAGTTTTTATACTTGAAAAATGTGAAAATTGTTTCATTAATATCATGGTGCATTGAAATTGAGAGCGTGATTTTTGAAAAGCAAAACCTATATAGGCTTTGACATGTTGAGGGTACACATCCCTGTTGCAGCAGACATTCCTTGTATTGCCTCAGTAACATCTCCATTATGAAGCACACTCTTTTCATTGAAGTTACTTTATCCTTTTGCAGTTCACCTTGAAGAACTGAGCAACTGTAAGACAGTCATTATTTCTTCACTGTGACATGACTAATAGCTTCTGCCATCATTGACAGTTCTTTGCAGTCTTTAATTTCTCTCTCTATTCTTCTTTAAGGCTTGCACTGAAATGTATCTTCTTCAGTTGGATATGTTTATACCTACCCAGAATTAATCACATCTATAATATATGATCATTCTTTCTGAAGATTACCTAAGTGCCTGAAGAGACAGTCACTCTTAAGATAAAGCCAACTGATTTTCTCAGAAGTTACTGGAAAATGTTCATACAGTTGGTTAATCCATTCACAAAAGACAGATGGACAGGGAAGTGAGTGCAATGTGTTCACTATGGTTGTCTCATGAAATTAAATCTGACTGAGTTTTCATTTATCCTTCATATTTCACTGAAACATACATTTTTTATAATATTTTTATTTATTATTTGATGATTTTACACCATGCACCCCATCAAACTCAATTATCAGTCCTCTCAGTTTCATATCCACTCTTGTGATCTCCCAATAACAAAAAAACCCATTCATGCTGCTCATTTCCTAACTGAAACATAATTAAACTCCCTGTGTCCAGCCTCTTAAGGAAAATGAGTCCTTCCTCACTGACGCCCCTGCTAGAGGCTGTCAATGCAGAGGTGAAGCACAGTGTCATATAGCTATGTTCAAGCCTTGAGCTCTTGTATACAATGACATTTTAAAACAACAACAACAATGACAAAAAATCACTATTGAGTGAGTACATCCCCTGCTTATCTTTCAGGAAGTTATTCTCCAATTCCATTCATTTTTCTTCAAATTTTAGGATATCATTTTTTCTTACTGCTGAGTAGTACTCCATTGTGTAGATGTACCACAGCTTGTTAATCCACTCTTCAGTTGAGGGGCATCTAGGTTATCAAGGTTATTTTCAGGTTCTTGCTATTATGAATAATGCTGAGCTAATGCTTTTGGGGTGGGAGTATGCATCTTTAGGGTATATGCCTAAAAGTAGTATTGCTGGATTCTTGGGGAGATTGATTCCCAGTTTTTCTGAGAAATCTCCATACTGCATTCCAGAGTGGCTGAACAAGCTTACACTCCCATCAACAATGGAGGAAAATGTTCTCCTTGCTCTGCAACCTCTCCAGCATAGGCTGTCATCTATGTTTTTAATCTTAGCCATTCCTCTCAAGGTGTAAGGTAGTATCTCAAAGTTGTTTTGATTTGCATTTCTCTGATGGCTAAAGATGTTGAACACTTTTTCAAGTGGCTTTCAGCCATTTGTAATTCTTCTGCTGACAATTCCCTTTTTAGTTTTGAACCCCATTTTTTAATTGGGTTATTTAGGGTTTGGGGCTCTAGTTTCTTGAGTTCTCTCTATATTTTGGAGATCAGTCCTCTGTCACTTGTAGGGTTGGTAAAAAAATCTTTTCCCATTCTGTAGGCTGCAGTTTTGTCTTATTGTCCTTGGCTTTACAGAAGCTTCTCAGTTTTAGGAGGTCCCAATTATTGATTGTTGTTCTTAGTGTCTGTGCTACTGGTGTTACATGTAGGAAGTGTTCACCTGTGCCAATACATTGGAGGGTATTTCCCACTTTCTTTTCTATCAGGTTCAGTGTATCTGGGTTTATGTTGAGGTCTTTGATCCACTTGGATTTGAGTTTTGTGCAGGATGATAGGTTTGAATCTATTTGCATTTTTCTACACACTACCATCCAGTTATGCCAACACCATTTTTTGAAGTTACTTTTTCCATTGAATATTTTTGAACTTTTTGTCAAGACTCAGGTATTCATAGGTGTGTGGGTTAATGTCAGGGTCTTTGATTCAATTCTATTGATCTACAAGTCTGTTTTCATGCCAGTACCAGGCTATTTTTTATTACTGTAGCTCTATAGTATAACTTGAAGTCAGGGATGGTGATGCCTCCTTAGGTTCTTTTGTTGACCAAAATTGTTTTGGCAATTCTGGCTTTCCTGTTATTTCAAATGAAGTTTAATATTGTTCTTTCAAGATCTATAAAAAAAAATGTGTTGGGATTTTGGTGGGAATTGCATTGAATCTGTAGATTGCTTTTGGTAAGATTGCCATTTTTACTGTGTTGATCCTACCTATCCAGGAACATGGGAGATCTTTCCATTATCTGACATCCTTTTCAATTTCTTTCTTCAGTGATTTAATGTTTTCGGCAAATGGATCTGTTGATTCATTGGTTATAGTTACACTGAGGTATTTAATGCTATTTACAGCTTTTATAAAAGGTGATGTTTCCCTTATTTCTTTTTCAACCCTTTTATCTTTAGTGTATAGGAAGGCTACTGATTTCATTGAGTTAATCTTGTATCCTGCTACATTGCTGAAGGTGTTTATTAGCTGTAGAGGTTCCCTAGTAGAATTTTGTGGGTCACTTATGTATATAATCATATCATCTGCAAATAGAGATAGTTTCACTTCTTCTTTTCTAATTTGTATTCCCTTAATCTCCCTATGTTCTCTTATTGCTTAGCTAAAACTTCAAGAACTATATTGAAGGGAGAGAGGACATCCTTGTCTAGTTCCTGATTTTACTGGAATTGCTTTGAGTTTTTCTCCATTTAGTTTGATGTTGGCCATTGGCTTTTTATAAATTGCCTTTATTATATTTAGGTATTTTCCCTGTATTCCTGATCTCTCCAGGACTTTTAACATAATTTTAAAAGTAGTACAATCTGGCTAAATTTAACTTTATATAGTTGCCTAAGATTATTTCTTTACCCTAAAATCCTGGGGCTTGGAAGTATTAGTCCATATAATCTCCACTTAGGTGAAGTTTACCCCTGACAGTAGCTTGGGCGGTTGAGTCAATGGCTTCACTTTTACTTTAATGTGTACTATATATTCCCTATTGCTTTCTTCCTAGCAGTTCTGCTAAGGAGATGGCTTTTGAAACAAGAATTTATTTTGTCAGGAAAGTGTAGTGGTAATCTGTTACAAAGGTTCTATTAGAAAAAATTGACATCTAAAACTCTCCAGTAAGGCAAACTCAGTATTTCTCAAACTGGACTATGAATTATATCCCACCAAGGTCCTGCATACTGATTCTGTGCCTCTGGATTGGGCCTAGAAATTGTAAATTTTTAAATTCAGCCTTGGACTTGTATCTTGAACTGCTTGAATGTCTTCATTCTTATGGATTCAATGGACATTGCTTGAGTCTCTTGTTTTTAATTTGAGGGATTAAACATTTCCTATGCTCACAGAGCTCTCATTCTAGATTATATACAGATAACTAATGAAAAGAAGAATGACATAATAAGATGAATATAAAATGCAAGAAAAGTTAGAGGCTTGATTATACGTTCTTATGGTGCATCAAAAAGGCAAAAGGTAGAAACAGAAGGCTTTCTCATACATAAGTCTCACAGACTGAGAATTCTTTCTACCTTGGTGGTTTGTACTGTCCTGAACAAAATCTGGGCTTGGTAAACTATGTATATAGCTCTTTCTGTTAAGAAAGAGCAAAACTGTATAGTTCTAACAGGGAAGTGTGGACTGTCAGATGGGAACTGTCCATCTCCTAACTCTGAAAATAGTGAAAGCAAGTTCAATGTTTGATCTTTGTCAAATGACCACCTAGAAAAGTATAATTAGTCATTGATTTTTTAAGTCAATTTAAGATAATGTTAAATGTTTATGTTGTAACTTCCAAATAGCTTTGGTTAAGCAAGCTCTTTGACTTGAGCTACCCCCTCATAATAGAATGTTAGAACAGACAGATTTCCATTGAATCTAGTGAAGATATCAGTTCACTTATTTGTGTGGCTCTTTCATAACATGGGGAAAAATTAGTAGTTTTGTAATTTTGTATTGTTTTCTTAAAAGAAAGTTCCCGCAAATTTTCTAATTTCAGTCCTCTTACAATTTCTGGATACACCCATAAAAGGCATGCTTTCTATTGCAAGAATGATTATGCTTTTAGTGTTTGCTCTGAAGAATATATTCTGCTATCACTGTAATTGGCAAATGATATTTAATCAATTTTTATTCAGTGGAGCTCTGCAGGTAATAAACAATTTAAAGAAAGAGACACTCTAAGATGATAAAAATTATCTTTTACTCATGAATATTCCATATCTTCATTTTCCACAGATGGGTGGTTTCATTTGAAAATAATAGAAAAACGTGGAACAGCCTGCATGCTGCAAGCAGGGTTCAGTGTAGAAATTTGGTAATAAAACTTGAATCTCTGGCTAACTGTTCACATGCCAGGCATTGAGCCATCCCTGCTTATACTGAGGAAAGATTTGTGCATATCTCTTATCAGAATGGTAACTGTAGCTTATATTTTAGGTTTAAAAACATCCCAGACCCATCTAAGCTAGTTAGTTTTGGTAATTATATCTATCTATGTGGCAGAAAGGTATTCTCTTTAACAAAATGATATTTTTATGCAACTAGATGGTACTCTTAAATCCTGAATTTCTTGAAGGTGATTAAATTGTATAAAATATACTTTAAACAATCACCTAATACAATTTTAAGAAAAATCTATATCAACTAAAAATTGGATCTTTCCTGTATTTTGTCTCAGTGTTGTTTTTAAACTGTGAGGAAAACTTAGAGGCTGGTATACTCTATTTTATACTTCTGGATTGTCCTGCTTTATAGACTATTGAAATCACATTATTTAAAATTTTCTTTCATCTTCTGTATGGGATAGGTACTGACCTTGGTATGGGCAGTATGGGAGTATGTGGTTGCCAAGGGAGCCCTCAGTTCTCAGGTGGACTAGGCTCATTCGCACCATCCTTCTCTTTGAGGTGGTGTCTTTGCCACTATTGTCAATTTATGATACTGGATTCTACTTCAAGAGCAAATACATGCATCCACTTCTCCTCTTTTGGTTCTCACTGTGCCTTCTTTTTTCTCTTCATGGAATGACACATTTTTACATCTTTCTTTAAGAACTCAGGCTGATACTTTCTCTTCCTTATATAAATGCTTAATTAAGGTCTAATTATGTACAGTACAATGTACAAGCCTTAAAGAGTAGAGTGTACTAGGATTGATAAATGAATGCCTCTGTGAAGCAAACAATCCCAATTAAGATATAGTGTACTGCCAACATCAGGAAGTTCTCCTGTCCTTGACAGCCTGTGACTTCCCACAAGCCACTGGTATCAGATTTTCTACACTAATTAATTTTGTCTGTTCTTAAACTTACATAAATCAAATCATACAGTACTTTCTTGTGTCTGGTTTCTCTTAATCAACATAATGTTCTTAATATTTACTCACATCTGTATTCATTTGTTTGAATAGTAGAATGTAAACTTATTTTTAATTTTTTTGTCTATTCTCAGTCATACCTAATCAATTTTCTATATTTGTTTCTTTATAGAAATTTACTGTAATACATAGTAAGAAGTTTCTGACCTAGCTTAATCCTGAGTCCTGCACTTGCCCTCAGCAGCTTAGTTCTGCCTAGCTCTGAGGTCCCAACCTGCAGTCTGGAAGGTTCAAAGAAACACAGAGAAGCTTATATTAATTACATGTTGTTTGGCTCATGGCTCAGGCATATTGTTAGCTAGCTCTTGCTTTTTAATCCATTTCTATTAATCTATGTCTTGCCACATGGCTAATGGCTTTACTTCTGATCCATTAGATCTTATTCTTTTAGGCAGCAGCTTTTGGTTAAGCTGTCTGACTCCAACCTCCTCCTTTATCTATGCTCAAATTTCCCTCCTGTTTCTAAGATGCTTTGCCATAGACCAAAATAGTTCTTTTATTATGCAATGATAATTCACAGCATACAGAAAGACATCATACATCAGTAATATGTTTGGGGCAGACATATAGGAGTAGAATTTCTAGACCACTGTATAAGGATGTATTTAACTATTACAATAAAATGTCTGTTCTTATACTTAATAAGAAACTATCAAATATATGTCCAGGTGTTTGTTTGACTTCACATTCACATCAGCATGTATGAGAGAAGCAATTGTCTTGCGTCCTCTTCAACATACTGTCGGGTTTTTATTTTATCTTAGCTTTATAGACTTGACCTCAATTCTCACTAATGATTTCCAGCAACTTTGCATGTTTATTATTCCTTAATATCTCCTCTTCTGAGTATTAATCTAAAATTTACCTATGTTAAAAAATTCTGAACTTTTAATCATGAAATAATTTTGACTTATATAAAAGTTGTAAAGAAGGATGTTTCTGTATACATTTTGATAATTTATTTTATTTCTGGTGTTTTTCAATATTGAGATACTAGTATTGTTATTAACTATGATATTGTTATTAATTAAACTTCAAACTTCACTGGGATTTCACCAGAGTATTTTTTTTTATTAAATATCGTTTCTGTTTTATGATTAAGTCCAAGGTTCTATGATGCATCTGTTTGGTTTCTGACCCTGGGTTTCCTAGGAGATGACAATTTTCAAGTATTTCTATAATTTTCATGATCCTGATATGTTGGGAATACAGGAAAGATATCCTCGTATGAGCATGTTTGATGCTTTCTTCTCACAATTAAATTAGTTCAGGTGCATTTTAAAAGATGATCATGGAATTCCAGGGCCTTTTACCACATCCCATGAGAAGAGTCTGTGATGTCTGAATGCTATGATCACTTCGTTAATGTGGTCTCCAGGAATCTTTAAATCCTCAGAACTAGGCAATGCATGTGTATAGGTAATCTTATGTATATGCTCACATCTTCAATATTTATGTTTGTTAGTTTCTGTATATATCCATCTCTAAATATGAGTTTATTTTAGCATCTCTTATTGTAATATATGTCCACATTGTTATACGCTATGTCCTTGTTAATTTGTAATTACTCTAACAGTGAGAAACCAGGTGCCTACAATCTACTCTCTATGACGTCACATCACTGTTACTAAATGCCTGTAAAGTGGCTTTAACACTGAATCTGGGATTCCTGTGAAAAACAGATTTGCTAATGACAGAACAGCATCTATGTATATTGTACAATTATTTTTTACCTCAAACCATAAGTGTCTAGGTTAAACACGATCTTTCAACATTATTTAGGTCAGTTGTTTGTATTCACATTTTTAAAAATTGAAAGTATTTACTTTTTAATTATTTTTGAGTTTTAAAATATATTCAAAATATTTTTTTTCAAATACGTGCAGTACAGTTCTTTCTCAGACTGTCATTTATGTGCCATTTTTTTGTTGGTGACTTTAATGAGAAGTTTTGGTAAGGCCTAACTTTTCAAGTTCACTTGTATAGCTAGTACTTTTAATATTTCATCTAAAATATTTTTACCTATCTCTAGATACAGCACAAAAATGTTTTTCTATAATTTTTATAAATATAAGTTTTATAGTTGTTCCCTAATTTCTCATAGTATTATAATTTGTTTTAAATGTTAGTCTTGAATCAATAATAAAAGGGGGTTTGGGAGCTATAAAGTATTAATGTTGAGGTTGGATTTTACCAAAAGAAATACCCAATAGCTCTGATATTTGTTGTAAAGGAATTGTCTTTCATTTACTGAATGCTAGTTTGTGTCATCACACACACACAAACATGTTCCTATGTACTTGTGAAATTATATATAGATTAACCATTCTGTTCCGTTGGTCTCCATGTATAATGTTATGCCCATATCATACACTATAGCCCATGAAATGGACATTTATAATAAGTACTGACATTGAGTAATGTTGATCTTGACTTTGGTTTTGTTTTTCAATATAGTTTTTTTGCCTGTCTGGGCTCTTTGCATTTCTATTTAAATCTGTGAATCGGCTTATAGAATTATCCAAAAATCCTCCTGGGATATCCATTGAATTTCACTGACTCTCCAAATCAGCTTAAAAGGAATTGGCACATGTATAATGCCACGTCTTTAAGACTCATCTCCCTAAACTATGGGCTGCAACCATGTGCCAGACCACGTGGCTGCATGTGACAATAATAACAGGTTTGGAAATATATAATGAGCAAAAAGTTAACTCAAAATAAAAAAATGCAGTGGATCTGAGCTGTTTCTGGCTGTTTTGTGTCATGTGACTTTGATGCCCCCTCTGTTCTGAACACAAGTTCAATTCCCAGCACCAATATTAGGTGACTCACAACCAATTGTAACCCCATCTGTAGGGCAATCTGACACAGTTTCTGTGGAGGCCTGGACTCAAATACACAGATGCACATCATGCATGCAAATGCACCCACAGACACATACACATACATAATCTAAAATAATATCTTTAATATTTAAATATATATTTTGCTGTGTGTGAGTATATTTATATATGTGCATAGACCAGAAAGGGCACTGGACACTTGTAGCTTGAACTACAGGCATTTATGGAATGGGACTTGTTCTGGGGTATTGTATGTAGAACTATAGTTATTATCACTGTACAGTAAGCACTCTTAATCTCTAAGTTGTCTTTCCCAGCCATAAATTCCTTTATGCTTTATCATCAATAAATATTTCCAGAGTGACTCTATCTATATACCTACATACCAAGAGTTTTTGAAATAATTTCTTCAACTAAAAAAGGGTTTTGAGGCAGAAAAATGAAAAGTTTAAGAAGTGAACTTCTAAACTTTAAGCATGGTATATATTTTGATTTATTTAGATTTTTAAACTTTTGTTTTGTAACTTTCACTGAAGAATAGGCATATCATCTTATTAAATGTTTTATATTTCTATTGAAGGAACATTTTCTTGTGTTTAGATGACAAAATACATAACTAAACATATTTTTCTACATAACTGTGTCCTGAAAACATTCTAGATTCACATACAGAGAGAGAGAGAGAGAGAGAGAGAGAGAGAGAGAGAGAGAGAGAGAGAGAGAGAGAGGACTTTTGAGATATCTGGATTCAGTTCCTTAGGAATCACTACATATACAGTATGTTGCACAAATAAACATACTTGGGGACTATAGCCCAACTTTACACCTCCTCCTTATTCCTTTTTCTTGTCTATTATAAAAGCTGAGGTCTTTAAAATACTGCTATCTCAAACTTGTAGAATCAAATTATATTTTTTTTGTCTGTGCAATGATTATGTGATTTTTTTCTTTGTCTTGTTAGTATGTTAAATTATACAGGGTGATTTATTAAATATCAAAGTCACATTCCTAGGACAAATTTTTCCTTGCTCATTGTATATTAAGTATATCACTGAATTTAATGTGCTCATAATGTTAGATTTTTGTTTTTGAAGGATTATGGTTATTGGTTGGGGAGGTATTTGTTTTGGTCAGATTGTATCTCCAGACTCTGTAGTCTTAAGATAATGAGGTAGGATGCTTCCATTTCTCAATAAAAGATTGTACAGAAAAGGTTGGTTTATGGCCATGTCTTTGAGAGATTGTGTCAATTCAGGTGGAAAGACCTGCCCATTGTGAGTTAACATCACAGTAACAGGAAATAAAATTAGGGAGTCCTGGAAACTGCACTCCCTTATTATTTACCTATAAAGACCTCCATATTTTTGAAAATCAGCTTCATGAGTCTTTCAGTCCCTTAAATAATCTAATGAGATATACAATCTAATGCCACCCATATGTCTTTATTTTACCATATTTCCTCTTCTAAATCAAGTGCAGAATTTTCAGAATTGTCTTCTCAATTGGCTTTGTGTGGTTTTCTACTTTTCCAGTTAAAATTGCATTTTAAATATTTATACCCAATTCAGATACAGCATTTTTAAAAATATTTATAAATAATTGTCATTATTTGACATCCGTAGGTTTTAGACTATAGGCCACTTATTTATAAAATTAGTTTTTATAATTGCAAATTTTATAGTTGCAAATTTTACTCTGATATTTTGAAATCACATTACCTATGAATTGCCATACTAATACAACATTCATTTCTTTATACATTAACCCAATTAACCAACAGACCATCTGTTATATTTCCATTTCTTTTAAAAGGAAAATAAAACCTAAAATTTGTTTTGTCCTTATTTGAATACATTTCCCTGAAGCTCTTGAGTTTTAAGAGAATCACTAGCAAACTCAACATTCTAGTAAGTGAGATGCACACTCTGCTGTTCTCTACATTTGCAGTGTAAGCACTGAGACATTAAAAAGGGGCATTAAGGGCTTTTGTTTTTGTAATGCAGGGCTGGTTATCCATGTTGTAACTTGTAGACCAGCTATGTCTTCATCTATAAAACTGAATAGATACTCTCTAGTATCTACTTCCAGAGTTGTTTCATAGCTAAAGTTATTTATCACAGCAAGATATCCTTATGTGTAACTACATCCCCAAATGAAGAGCAAAGCCTCCTTCCCTAGAGAGTAAGAGGGGCCCTAAGAAATTTATAGTACGTGTTCTCTTTAAAAATTCTTTCAAAGATGAAGTAAAATTATTAACTATGAGTAGATGGTGGACAAAAAAAGTGTAAACTGTACTTTTAAATATTACCTTCCTAAACTGAAAGATACTAGTAGTTATTAAAAGGTGGAAGAGGTGGGTTTTTGTTGCTGCTGTTTTGTTTTTTCAAGACAGGGTTTTTCTGTGTAGACCTGGTTGTTCTAGAACTCACTATGCAGACCAGGTTGGCCATGAACTCAGAGATCCTTCTGCCTCTGCCTTCCTAGTGATGGGATTAAAGACATGTGCTACCCTTGCACATCAAGGGGATATTTTAATGAATGTTTTGGGAGTTTTTGCAATGACTCATGACAAGTTTCCAGAATTTCTGGCAATGAAAACTGAATGCTGTTTCAGTTATTTGATTGATTGAGTAGATATCTAGGCACAATTTTCCTTCCGAAAGACTGCTTAATCAGTAATGTGCTGTGCTTCTTTTTTTGACATCTAGGTTATATTCTTTGACATTTAAAATAAGGCTTCCTTCATTGAAAAATATTTTTGAAAATCAACAATATTGAAATACTCCTAATTAGTATAGAAATTTTCTTAAAGAATAATTCTTTCTTCATACTTTACAGGATTCATAATTATGGGCATTTGAAAGGTTTCTTACATTGCATGGGAACCATGGGATATGCTTGTTAAGTTCTGGTCCTAGGTTGAATAAAAAATGACCTTTTTCTTTGGAGAATAAAATTTAAATGGTGATATGTAAATTTAGTGAATTTTAACTATGTAATCATAACTTTATGCATGGTTGATTTCTTTCTTATTATATTTTGATTATACATATAGTTCATCTCACTCATTTTGGATCCTTCCATTTGAAGAATGACATAATATGCCATTAGGGATCCATTCAAAAGGGAGTGACTGTGCTGGACATGTACTAGAGGTAATTTAAAAATCAACCTTGAATTCTCCTATATAGCTAATAGAGTGTGGGCCATGGATTTAGTAAATCATTATATACATCATAGTCCAAAACTATTTTAAAATATACTGAAGAAGTTGTCATTTCACAATAATTTTTAAGTTACAGAAACAGCTAATTATTTAACTTACCATACAATGTACTAGTAAGCATATTGAAAAAAAACGTTACTTAAACATCTTTACAAGCAGAACATTCTGTTTCTTCTGACTGAAAGAAACTCAGCAGGTTTCTCTCTGTAATGCACTACCCCCAAGTGTCTCTCTTTTGATAATATAATTAATTTATTTTTATTGTCTTGTCTCACATTCTTAAAGCTTCTCACACACTTTTTTACTTAGAATGTTTTATTTTCTTTTCCTTCCCTTTACACATCATCACCTCAAAGGTCCATCCAACCATTTCTGTCGCTGACATGTAAGTCTCACAGTGAATATTTCCCTCTTTCTTCAGGCAGTAAAGAGGATCTTATCTTAATGTCCTTCATATATTCTGGGTGAGATATTATTTAATTTGTAATGAATTCAGATCTAATGAGTTTAAAAGCATTCAAAGTAAAGGTTTTATTTAAATGGTGGAGTTTTAAAAATACTATGATTAAAATTCTGATAGTTTGGATAAATATTTGTCTGATTTCATTGACTCAATGATAATACACATGTAGAAAATTTTATACATTTTGTCTCATATTTAAGTACAAAAGATATATTTTATACTGTTTAGATTATGACTCAGAGTATTGGCCCAACCTAGAATGAACTCCTAAAGAACTCCTCATAGATCAGCCCCCCAAATTCAGGCTTATTGCTATATGACCACATGCACAGTTTGGCAGTTTCTTTCCTTCTCTTCTGCGTGGTCACATGCATACTTCAGTGGTCTCTTTCTGCTTCCTCCAGCATGAATTTGCTTTTGTACATAGATGTCAGGAAGACTGAGTTTGGAGATCATAAGCAAAACAAAACAAGTAGGATTCCTGCCCTGAAGGAAATTTGACAATGAAAAAGACAGCTCCTATGTAAATATGCACAGTATAATTCAATTTAATTATGATAAAAGCCCATTAAAATATGGAAGGCACCATAAATACAAAAGCAGCAACGTGGCTTGGGCTTAATTGCTGAGTAAGAATATTCTGAGGAAATGACATGTGAGCAGCCATTCATCAGCAAATATCATGATTATAGGAGAATGAACTAGTATCCCCATTTTAGAGATCAGAACTGTAAACTACAGTTTTGGACAACTACAGGTTTAGAGCTAGTGAGGAACTCATAAATGTGTCGAAGTTGGGCTGATGCCCAGCATTATAAAACCTCTTTCAGGGTGATATACAGCTCCAAAAGAAAAAAGAAAGATTATATTGGGTGCATGGAAATGGTAGAGGAAAAAGATGTAGAGAGTGAAATAATTAAGGAAAACTAAAGAATTTAAGCCTTCATTTTAATTATGAGCAATGAGAATTTCCTTTTTATAGATTAAGTCAGTTTAGGTGTTATGGAAAATCTGTTTCCTTATATGTAAAATAGCTATACAACTGTTTTTTTTTCCTTTGATTCTTTCAACTTTAAGTCTGTGGTTTTGTCCATCATTGCACTGTTCAACAAATTATTTATTGAGTGTTTTCTATAGAAAACAGTCTTCTGTGCTTGTGATAACCTGAAGGTTAAGGTAGAAATCTGATCTCCAAAAACAAACACAATATCTACCCCATCACCAATGGCAGAATAACAGGGTCTGTACTATCATAAGACACCTGAAAGTTTTACAGTAAGACAGGAACACAAAGCAGTTAAGTAAGATGGTTCTAATGTACTTGGTTCTCTTCTTCTGGATGCAGTGTTGGTGAAATGAGTCAGTTCAGATTATCATGATGTGCAAAGGGATAAATGCATGCCACTCCTTATAGGACACAATGCAAAAACAAACCAGGGTGCTTCCCATACACTTGTAGTGTTAAGAAAAACAAAGAGGTAGGTTTAATCTCAAATGGAAACAATATCTAAAATATTTCATTCAAAAGGCAGAAGAAAGCTGCTTACTTTGTAGAAAGGAAGATTCATTTGCTATTTTGTGCTGTTTATTGTTCTAAGTACCGATCCTTAAGCTGTTAACTCATTTTACTTGCACAGTCTGGTACAGAATCCATGCTTTAATGACCACCAATACTTCCTGCCTAGTCATGTTCTATATGCCTTATGTGCCATCTTAGCATCCCTGAATCTCAGTTTCAGTCTCATTTGAACTTTGTTCCAAATATTGATCCCTGGAGTCACTGTTTGTCCATGTTTCTAGTGTACATTCCCTTTCTTCCATTCCTGTGAAAGCTTGGAATTGGGATGTTTTTTCTATCCATCATCCTGGAATGACTTTTTGCCTAGAAGTCTATTAATTCTGGTACCATATAAATATCCCAGTCTCTACTACTCACATTATGAGTGTTTAAAATATCTTGTTAATTAAGCTGGAAATTTTATTCAGCCTTTTATGTAGATATTGAAAAAAATCACCCCTTGGTAAATTGAAATTCACAGATTCTTAAAAATTTTGTAAAGCAAACTTCTCATCAAAGTAATATGTACTATAGAATTAATTCTCATTTAGTATGAAAGTATCTATTGTTTTCCCTAAGTATTTTCCCAAATGCTAGACATGATTTAATCAGGGTTGTGTCATGCACATAATATGTATTTGTCATGCCTAAGAGAGTTTGCATCATGGTCATCTGAGACATCTTCATGGTTTTACCCATAAAACATATTTTGTTACAAATGCTATCTTCTAACCTATCACCAAATGAAAATCTTTTCTAAAAGGTGGTCTGTGTCTTTTGTGTGTGTGTGTGTGTGTGTGTGTGTGTGTGTGTGTGTGTGTGTGTGTGTCATATATATATATATACATATATATATATATAAATGTCATTTGAAACAGATATGACATTCTATCAACTTCATTCAGAAAGTCATCTTACTCTGTATGACAAGCCTCTAAATTGTCCTGCTGTTATATAAAGGCCAAATTTCAAGAGTTATCTATAAGGACAGTGCTGGATTTATAATAGTGCTCCACTCTTGCTAACTTAGGATCTATGACACCATTTTTTCCTTTTCCCTGTATTCAAAAGTTATATCTTAGTGTTACAGATTGTACAAATATAATCCTTGTGTGTCCTTCTAAACCTTTTAGTCTGCTCTAAAACTATTTTAATTGCAACAACAGTTCTCAAAGCAGAAATTGGGCTACTTGATAACAGTAGCCTAGGCAAATTCTATGATGTTATCTTCTCTTTTGTTGGCCAAAGACCTGCTTAGGTGAGGGTTCAGGCCCCAAAGAGGATGTATGTAGTTGGCTGAAGAGAAGAGAGGAAGAGACTGACATCATCAAAGGGTGAATCAGGATGGCTGCCTGCAACACTTATTGAAGAATTAATACATCTTTTATACTCCTCAGTCGTACGTAGGATTAAATAAGAGAAAAGAGGGCCTGTGAGTTGGGGAATAGATTGAGATCAGGGGTTGAGGAGTATAGCACTGACTTTGACAATAGGTACCAGTCATGTCTAATGGAAGGGACACAAGTTCCTCTTGCCAGAGATATAGAAAATGACAGCTTCTGGTAGTAGGAACTTTCTTTAAGCCCTTATCCAAATGCCTAACTTTGTGAACAAGACTTCTTCTGGGAACCAGACACTATACTACAATTTAAAAGAAATTTTTATCAAGGGGATAAGCATTGAGCTGTTCCCTAAATATGTTCCTTTGTGTCTTAGTCTTACTCTATGGGCCTGTTCCTCTCACATGCTCTCATAATGGAAGGTCCTGCTGTCTTACTCTTTTCCTATTATACCATACCATTATGATTTCTCTATTTTAATGGCCTCAGGGTCTGGATCTGAATTGTAGTCATTTCATGCTTGGTATTGGCTATTGTTATGCCCAGATGTCAGAGACCCCCAAAAGACCACCATGGAGACTGGATCCTATATGTAAAAAGCAAAGAGCCTTTATTCAAGCTTAAACTTGGATTCCCTGCCTGTCCAATATATATATATTGGTGAGAGCAGAGAGTGCTCCACCCTGGTAGGGTATGGCTTTTATCATAATGTGTTAGAGTAAGGGGATTCCCAGGATTCAGGACCTTGAATGACTGAAATTTGTCTAGGGATGTCTTATAGAGATAAAGGGCAATAGGTGCATGCTGAGCTCAAGGACATCTGGTGATCTTATCTAATCTTACCTAATGATATATTTAGAATATCAGGTACTTCCACTTAAATGCTGGCACTTCCCTGAGAGGTGTCTGCTTATGGCTTTTCTTGGAACTACTGAGTGTTGCCAGTAAACCAAAGAGACTCAGGCCTAGTATCTGGCTAGTTTTTATCAAGCCTGTCATGACAGCTGTTCTGGGCTCCACATCTACTAAATCTCTAACTTTCCTCTTCTTGATGTGAATTAGGAGAACATAATGAGATTCCTGGTTCCTTGGCAACATGGTAGGGAATTATTTTCAAAGGAATTATTTTGTTTATCATTTACCAAAACCCACACAAAATTTCCCAGAAGAAAAATATAGTCAAAACTTTCTCTATCTCACCCGGCCAGTCCCTCAGCCACTTAGTCCTAAATAAATATACAAAGGTTTATATTAATTATAAGCTGTTTGGACTGTATCACAAGCATATTACTTGCTAACTCTTACTTCTAAACTGGCCCTTATCCATATTTAGCCATGTGGCTTGGTATCTTTGTGCAGCTCAGCATCCTCATCTTTCTTCCTCTGTGTCTAGCTGGTGTCTGCTCAGCTCTCCTTCTCCTTGTCTGTTTGCTCCACCTATAGCCCCTGTCTGCCTAGATTCCAGCCAATCAGTGTTTTATTAAATAGATATTTACAGTGACAAATATTTGCATTGAATAAAAGCATAGTCTAGCCGCATATAAAGCATAAGGGAATTTCTATAACACATAGCAAGAATCATTAAAAATGAAAGTAAAAAGGTACTGGAAAAGTGTTGTCTGTAATGTCAAAGTGCTGAACGTTGTTGAGCAGCAATGTTCACTGTATGTTTACACCATTTATTTTTTATTTTTAATGGTAATCTTGGTATGTGTAGGTGTATGTATATGTGTGAAAGCACACAAGTGCATGAATGTAGGAGGAGTTTTGCTGTCCCTGCAGTTGCTCCCAAATAACCACTAAGAGACTTGTTTTTAATTATAAATGCTCAGCCATTAGCTCAGTCTTATTACTAACTAGCTCTTACAACTTTAACTCATTTCTATTAATCTACCTATTGCCATGTAGCTTGTGGCTTTACCTGTCCTCTCTCATGTATTGCTCTCTCTGTGACTTCTGTCGACTCCTCTGACTCTCCATTCTTCTTCCCAGGGTCCTCAGTCTGGTTATCTTGCCCTCCCCCAGAAAATCTCCTAGCTATCAGCCAATCAGTGTTTTGTAATAATGAGAGCAAAACATTTTCACAGTGCACAGAAGGACTGTTTTACACATGAGTGTATGCATTTGTCTGTGTACCCATGTATTTGATATGGGCACATGTGTTTCATAAACATATATCTTATATACGCACAGAGATGACCAGTTGTCTTTCTTTCTCATTCCCCTTATTCTCTGGAGGCAGTTTCCTACTAAACCTACAGCTAGATCAGGTACAAGTCAGTCCTGTCTAGTTGGCTTCACTGGTTCTGCTGTCTCAATCCCCTCAGAGCTAGCATTACAGATACACATGACCATTCTGGCTTTTTACACAGTTGCTGTGGATTTGAACTTGGGTCCTCATCACTGCACAGAAATCATTCTTACTCACAGTGATGCCTCCCAAATCTTTAGCTTTACTTTTTTAATTATTATCTTTCAGTGAACTTAGCAATTCATCCATCTAAGCTGGTTCCAGGAATCTGTCTCTGCCTCGCCAGCCCTGGGGTAAAAGACATACAGAGCATCAATATCTATCATTTTTACATGGGTGCTGAGTATCTAGACTCAGGAGTTTACTTCATTGACTGAGTCATGGTCCCAGTCTCAGTGGTAGACTTTGACAGAATGTTCTATGTACAAATTACAGTTTGTTCTTGCATTTGCTGTCAGGAAAGTTAAACTGAACTATGTGTCCAGAGTTCATGTCTCCACCACTGTCACTCTCAGCATCCACTCTGTGGACTCAAACAAGGGACTGCATTCAGTTGTCAATGATGACTAAGTATTAAGCATTTTTTAGACTAGCCTTCAATTCATTATCGAAGATGATTGTTGACATCTTTATCTTCCTCCCTCTAATTCCCAGCTTCTGGAATTGTAGATAAGTGCCATCATCACACCTGGCAACAAGAGTTATTTATTATTTGGTAACATCTGTATTTCTAAGTGCCTAAGTCCAATTAATGTAAGGTCTTTCTTTGATTCAGTTAATATCTTTTAAAAGAAAATGTCATCCAGAAAGATCATATAAGCATGGAGTCTGAGGCACTGTAAGCAAAAGGAAGAAAGCCTCATTCCAAAAGAAGAAGGGAGAGAAATGATTTGCATGTTAATTATATTCACCACTTTTCATGAGAGCACAAATGCTTCCCTGCCCTTTAAAACTATATTTTCTGTGTTTTCTACTGTCACATTATTTCATTCTTTTTCTCCATTTTATAAAGACTATGCTTAGTGAAAATATCCTATTATGGTACAGTTTAATGACTTTTATATTACAATCTTCTTGATTTTATTTTGGATTGATATCTACCAGTATATGTTATAATAATATACATCAAAAGTTGTGGTGTTTGATAATTTTAAAAGTCTATTGACAGATAGGACTCTACTTACTTATTGGAATTTTCTCAGAAAAGTACACCTTCAGTTTCTATTGTAATCATTATAAGAGTGCTGTTTGGTTGTTGTTATTTTTGTTGTTGTTGAATCATTTATCTAGACTACTTGAGTGTATTCTCTCTCTCTTTAGTTTATTGCTTCATTGCCTCTTATTTTTCAGACCAGGGAATCACTTTCCCCAAAGCTCTCCTTCACCCCCTGTAGAAAGTGCCCATCTTCTCAGACTGACATTCTTATACCAAAATCCCCAGTCTCTCTTTGCTCTCCTTCTTGGCTCTCATGGTGGGTCCAAGCCTCTGAGAAGCTGATTTGTCCATCTGATGTCAGCACTGCCCATGGATTGTTCTTAGCACTACCACTCACCACTTTTGGAAAAACTCTGCTCAGTGTTTTCAGAATATGGAAGACAATCAAGACTTATTAAAATGAATGAACAAGCAAATGATGTTATGAGTTAACAAGCTTTACTGCACAGCTTGCTGTCCCTTGTTTGAATTCAGGAAGTAGTGAAAGAAAGAACTAACAGACGGTCTGCATGTCTCTCAATAAAGGCACATGGAGTGATTATTGCCGGCACACTCAAGCCTTGTTACACACTGCTCTTTTCTTCAAATAATCACTTAGTGGGCTTTTGGCTGAGCATGCTACTCCTTCAAGGGCATTCTTTGGCAAGAGCAAAAACAAATTCTTGCCAAAACCTTCCTGCTGGAAAATAAGGCAGAGTAAAAGGGAGAGCTGTGGTTTGGGGGCTGCAATTTTAAAGCCAATTTCCGTAAAGAATGAGGCTTAAATCTTTACTTTAATATTAGCTCAGTGGGAAAACACTTTTTCCTTTGCAAAGTCTGTGAGAATTCATTCAAGTTCAACATGTTCAAAAAGTATATGCAAACAAAGATGAATTTATGATCAATGGAACTTGTTTTAAATTATGTTTCAGTTTTGTTTTGTTTTTTTAAACACAGACAAAGTCATTCTTCCTTCATAGTATGACAACCCTGAACTACATTACAAAAACATGATTTTTGTGCCTTTAAGTAAATCTGTTACTGATGAGTTGAAAATAAATCTGCATTACTTTTCTGAAATTCAGATTTTAGATGAACAAATATTAATTTTTCAATACTGTTTTTCATTCATACCCCCACATAAATTTGTTGAGATAAATCCTACAACAGTGCTTCATTTCTCAGGCTGGCTTTTTTCTATTCTGGTAACAGGAGCTTTGGTTTAAAATGAAGGTTGTTCTCATGAGGCACTTTGCATATATGGATGCTGGCAAGTTTATAGGAATCTGTATTTAAAATGAATTGAATATGAACTAGAAACCAGCAGTAGTGTCTTATTTGATATTGGAAGAAAAAATGACTGCTGTGGGCATTTTGTAAAGACTTCAGGCAGTCGTGGTTACATTTTAGAGTTTTTATAAAGATTCTTTCTAAGGAATACATGCCACGTTGTCAAGGCAATTTCCCTACGTTGAGCATTTCTGTGTTTCAGTCCTGTGTTTAAAGCAATCAGGCCCATTACTCAGGGAACATTTCAGTTCCGTTGATTAATAGTTTCAAGTAGCCTGAAAGTCTTTATTGTGAACTGCTATCCAAATGCCCTTCATTAACTGTAACAAGCAAGAGGTGTTAAGCAGTCCCTAGCCTTCTTTCCTGGAATAAAGCAGTAGATATTGCTGAGGACAATACCAGGAATATTCAGCAACTTAGAAAGGAAAATTGCCTTAAAGAAAGACTTAGGAAGAATGGATTCTTGTGGGTTTGAAATGGGTTTTCTCTTTTGGTTTTAAGATGCTCAAATTCCAAAGCAGCAATTGGGTTAAACAGCCCTTGGTGAAATGTGATTCATAACTCAAGTAACAGGGAGGCCTCTTCATTCCCCAGACCCAAGGAAGAAATTCCACATAAGTACACTGACTCTGAATCTTTATAAGCCCCTTGGTTTCAGAGAAAATTGACTAGCTGTCTTTCTGAAGCCTTTCAGACTAAATGTGTGCTTTGAAAGTAGGAAGCACATTTTATCTGTCAGCTTTTGTGAGCCAAGACATCTAGACAACTATCATAATGGCAAATGCAATGAAGACAGCACAGCTCTGTGTTTACCCATGTCAATAAGAAAAATGCTATCACTTTGTCACATTTACATGGGAACATCTGTATGAGGTTTAATTTATGATAATGCATAATATTTCACGTAGTTATATAAATATATACTGTATTCTGTACTTTAACCTAAAATGTAACTTGGCAAAAATCATTAAATATAGTGTTCAAGGAATTTGATGAATGTCTTTACCCTTACCATGACTGTATTTGGTTACATAGTTGAGTGTAAGTCATAACTACTCACTGATATTTAAATATTTTTGAAAGAAACTTCTTAATAACCTATATTCCTACTTAAAGCTTTGCTATCAGGGAGTGATTTCAGCTACCAATCACTTACTTAAGCTTATTTAATTCTGTTTCAGTAATAGTATTTCAACCTTAATGCATGTTCAGCATTACATTGTGACTTCAGCGATGCTATTAATATTAGTGAGCATCTACATATACTGCTTAAACTCCAGTCTTCCTTTTAATTGTATTAGAGCTTGCAAATCAAACTGGCAATTTAGGTAGAAACAGTGCCTTTATACATATTAAATTGTTATACACTAGATTGCCTAATACCCTAAGACCCTAAACACTGTTTCTAGGAACCAGCATTTTACTTGTGGAATGCTACATTAAACAGTAATGTACTTTTAATTTCAAATTCCTCTTCTTCGCTTGTGTACAAAAAATTTATTCATTGTTGAATATTAACCTTTTATCTTTCAGTTTTGCAATAATCACTGAATTCTAGGAAGATTTTGGTTATTGGAGTTTTTTTTGCGGGGGAACAAATTTCAGAAACCATCATAGTATGTGTGGACAAGATTGCTGTATTTATTCATCTTAATCTGCATAAGTTTGAAAGTCTTCTCTTGTCTTATTATAATCTAGAGTTTCCATTATGATGTTAAAAAGCAGCAATGAGGAGAGAAGTTTATCCTTTTCTTGGCCTCATGTGTGTGTGTGGTGGAGGGAACACACGCACATAGGCATGTAAAAGGTAAAAATCAAATGTAACTGTTGTTCATCAAGAGCTACACATCTTGGTTTTTGAGGCAGAGTCTCTTCCTGGCTCAGGGACTTCTGCTAAGCTGACTGTGAAATGAGCCCTAAGGAGCCATGTGGTTTTGCCTCCCCAGTGCTAGGATTAGTACACATACTATATGTTTGGCTTATGCATGAACATTTGTTTTATTATTTAAGTGTGATTTTGACTGTTCTAGACATGTATACCTTGTGTTCTCGTTATTCACACCTCATATCTTCTTCTCCTTTCCACCTCAGCCAAGCACCATCTTTCCTACGAATCTCTTTCTTTTTTTTTCCTTCCTTCTTTATTTTGTATTTATCAAAAAAAAAAACACAGTAAAAAGAATTTAAAATGTGGAAGAGTTAACAATAACTATACAGAGGATAAGAATGCGAATCTCTTTCTAATATGCATATATTTGTGCTTATTTTGTGACTGGTTGATTTTAACCAGGGCCCTCTTTGTGCCTACAGGTTTGACACTGTCCACTGGAGTATGGATTGCTTACCAGTAGATACACAACTGAGTCTAATGATGGCCTTTCCCTGAACCTATTAGTAAACAGTAATTTAGCAGGGAGAGAGAGGCAAGGCCTCCTGAGTCCCTCTCTCCTAGTCATGACTATTGACAGGGATTATTTTACGCAGGTCCAGTTGCAGATAGCCACAGCAACTGTGAGTTCATGGTTTCCATGAGTGGGCATGCCTGATGGCATTTCACAACCTTTCTCCCTCCTTTCAGGATCTAGGTGGGGGAGGGTGTGTGTGCATGAAAGCATGCATGCATGCGTACCTGCATATGTTTAATATTATAACTAAAAGACACTGGAAGAAGAAATGGGTTTATTTCATCTTACTCTTTCAGATCACAATTAACCATTGAGAGAAATCAGAACAGGACGTCAAAGTAGGAGTCTGAAGCAGAAATGAAAGATCCTGCTAACTGGATCCCACTTAGTTAACTTTATGATATAGCTCTAGGCTTATTATTCACCCACAGAAGTCTGGGACCTCCCACTAGAATCATCAATCAAGACAATATTGCATGGACATGGCTGTAGACTAAACTGATGTAGAAAATATTTCAGTTGGAGTTTTCTCTTTCCAGAAGATGGCAGCTTGTGCTAAATTGACAAGACAGTCTATGAGGAACACTTTAGGCTCTTACTTTCTTCCTACTTCCTTTCTCTGGATTTTTCTTAGCCCTAGAAGGGTGTCTTATTTAGGGTTGAACATTCAACCATAATTTACTCTCAGCACTTTGAATGCCTATGAACCTCCAAATTCATTGCAAAGAGAGGTTTCTGATTAAATTTTCAAGGACATTAATCGATGGGCATAAAAAAATATTTAGAAGGCAATTTGGCCCTTTGTGAAATTAAATAAACAACAGTAGTAAGATTGACTCTCAACCCTGCAGAGAGCCTATGACTTTCCCTGTCATGCCTTAATGACAGGGTTTATAGTACCAGAAACTGATTCCCTCCAGTGAAGCCAGCCTCAAATCCAATTAGAAAGTGGTGGTCTATCCCCCCAAACTGAGGTATACTATTGCAAAAGTGAAAATATCTTATCTGGAAAATTGGTATTATAATTTATAGAGTTCACAGCTAGATAAGTCTGGCTTTTTACCTGGATACTGAAGATGAATATCAGGTCCTCATATGTGTACCTTACTGAATGAGTAATCTCCCCATTCTTTAGTTGTTCTTTGTCTTAAAAAGAGGTTTTAAGTACCTCACTCTTAAGAATAGTGTTACCTATAAGAGTTTTGTATATTTTTAAAATTATCTTCAGGGAACTACTCTCTTTTCAGATTTCTAAAAGTTTTAATTAAAAATGATCAATTTAAAACTATCAAATTCTGCATTTTTAAAATGATCATATTGTATTTTTCTCCTTTTGTAGCCTTTCTGTGACATATACAGCATTAATATTCAGTTATGAAACTTGACCTGATTGTGGTATAAAATTCTTTTTATATATTCAAGTTGTTAGTATTTAGTGAGAATACTTTAGCTCTTTAGATAATTTATGAGAGAGATTGGTCAATAGTGGCCTCTTCTAATAATATCTCTTGATATAACGATGACTCCTTTGGATGACATATCCATCTGATTCCATCTTCTTGAGAAGGTTGTAGTGAATTAAGTTAAGCCTTTCTTGTTTATTAAAATTTACATTCTCTTATTTATTCTATTTTTCTCTTTTATTGAACTTTTTTTGAATTTTTGAAATTTTTGTGAATTTTTTTGCACATAATATATTTTGATAAAAGTTTCTCTTCCACAATGCCTGCAGGTCCCCCCATCCTGGCCGTCCCCCCCCCCACAAACACACACATACACCTTTCCCTTTATGTCTCTCCTTAGAAAGGAGCAGGTTTCTAAGAGAGAATAACAAAATACAGCAAAATAAAAATATAATAAGATAAAGAAAAGCTATCACATCAGAGCTGGAGAAGGTAAAAAACAGAAGGAAAAAAGCCCAGGAGAGGACACATAAACCAGACACCCACTCGTTTGCACATTAATGAATCCCATAAGAACACTAATGTTTACTCTATTTTTAGGTAAATAAAGTACCACTCGATTGTCTATTCCATTTTGAGTCATGACACATACTCTCTTAAATGAACTCTGTCTCTTTCATCTGCGTCAGTGGTTCTCAATTTGCAGGTCAAAACTCCTTTGGGGGGTCACATATCAGATATCCTGCATATCAGATATTTACATTACAATTTATTACACTAGCAACATTACAGTTATGAAGTAGCAACAAAAATAATTTTTATGGTTGGGGGTCACCACAACATGAGGAACTGTATTATTGGGCTACAGTGGTAGGAAAGTTGAGAACCACTGATCTAGGTCATCAAATCTGTCTGCATAGAAATATTATTAATATTTCTTTATGATACTTTTGGTTTCTGTGATATTTATAGTAAGTTTCCCTCCTTTTTCATTTAGAATAGTTCTGATTTCTAACAGATTTTTCTTAGCTTGACTATAGGTTGTCAACTTTATTGATTTATAAAGTAGTCTCAAAGTTTGTTGGCTTTCTCTAACAGTTTCCTTGATTTGATTTCTTGGTTTCATCTGTATACCTTCTTACTCCTTTTCTTATGCTTATTTTAAATTTAATCAGATTTCTTTCTATCTTCCAATGGCAGAAACTTAAAGCAATGCTCTCAAAAACTTACCATTTTATAATATATTCATTTAATGCTATCAATTTTATTTGAAGTACTACTTTTGCCGCAGCACATGATTTGATAGAATCTATTTCCAATTTCATTTTAGCTCAAGATATTTCAAATTATATTTGGCATTATATTCAGTAACCCATATGCTATTTTGACGCATGCTCTTTTTTATTTCTAACCCATCATTCTGTTACTGATTTCTTACCTTCTAATGCCATTGTAATCTGAAAGCAGATATTGAATGATTTCTACTTATAATTCTTAAATTGTTGATTATAGTCTGTAGAGTGGTTTGTCTTAGTAAATATTACATATGAGTTTCAGATTCTGTAAATCAATGATCAATGTGTACTTCCTAATTTTATAGTGTTGTGTCTATAGATTTCTGATAAGAATATTCAGTTTCTGACTTTTATAGTGAATTTGACTTTGTTTATAATTCTACCACTTTATTTTTTTCAGTTTCCAAACAAAGTAATGAGTTTTACTGGGCATTTTTACACACATGTGTCATAACTGATTTCTATTTTTCCTCTCCCTTTTCTGCCCTGCTGTTGTCTTCCTAATTCCTATATCAATCTAAACAGTCGCTACTCAGATGTCTCCTGCACTACATTGGCCCCTGTCATTTATACTTCATTTAAGATCTTTTTCTCCCTGTCATATCCATTTTCTAGTTTTATCTCTCTCTACATAAATTTGATATAAATTTACTGATATATCTCTATACTAATGGTGCCGGTACATTGTGCTTTCATTTCATTTGGTTCTAGAATATGTTAATTTCCTCTCCAATTTCTTCAACAATTCACTTGTTCAAGTGTATATTGTCCATTTTCCATATATTCTCTAGTTCTCTTGCTTTTGTTTTCTCATTATATGCTAATGTGGTATAATCAGACATAAAAGAATCTTTTGATATTTTGCATTTCTTAAGACTTTGTGATTCATTTTAGAGACGGTCTCATTATCCACTGTGAAGAACATGTACTTAGTATTTGTTTGATAGTACATTATGGATGTGTTCATTAAGCCCGTCTGCTTTATAGTGTAATTTGACTCTGAAGTTTCATTTTCTAGTGCCCTTCCTTTTTATGTAGATTGAAGTTTCTGGTTTTCCTTCTCATTTTAATATTTTTTACATTGAGTCTTACTGGCAATTATAATTTCTGAATTTATTTTTTCCTGAGAACTTTTTATTTCCTCCCCTACCTTTTAATAACGACATAATTCCTTAGATTAGAATTTTTGCCACTTTCAGTCTCCTGCAGTAGGATCAGAGTATGGTCCTGGTGCATGAACGACATCTCAGAGCTCATTCCCTACAGTGAACACCTAACCCAGCCTTAATACTGGGATGAGGGACTCAGACCTACCTCAACTGGATATGCCAGACTGAACTGATACACCTTGGGACTCCTTGCCCTCCTTGGAGAATGGATAGGGGATGAGGTGGGGAGAGGCTGAAGGAGGCCTGGCAGGGACTGGGAAGAAGAAAGTGACAGGGAGCAGTAGCAGATATAGAAGAAAACCCTTTTAAATAAAAAATTATATTTAAAATTTTGCCACTTCAGAGTTTATCATTTTTCTCTCTCATCACTGGCATGATTCCTGAGAAGTCAGGTGTAATTTTCTTATTTATTTCTTGATTATTAAGGGGCCCATACAACTCTCTTTTGACTTCTTTTTTGTATTATTTTTTCTAAACTTGACATGGTATAATTCTCTAATATTTGTACATGAGAGATTGGAGATTTGCTGTGAGTTCAAAACCTGCCTGAAATTTAGAGTTTGCTATCTGAATTTCAAGTGCCAGCCTAGAATGTAGAACAAGAATCTGTCTCAAAAGAAAAAGATTTTTTTCTTTGTTTTATTTTCTGAATTTATGTATTATAAACCTAGATGTTGACTATTAGGTTTTTGTAACTATTTTATGTTTCATATGCATTCTGCTTGGAGTTCTCTCTGGTTCTTAGAGCTATGGTTTCATTTAGGAGAAATTTCAATTATCTTTCTTGAAAAGTTGTTTCTGTTTCTTTTTTCCTTCCTTTAGATTGTTCGGTTTGTTTTATGCCTTTTGCTGTCATTGCTGTTATTTTTTCATTGGTCCATAGTTTTGGGGGTTTTCTGACTTGTCCTTTTCTCTATCTAAGCCCAGACTATAGATGCTTTTTATCATATGTTCACTTGCATGCCTGGGCTAGATACATGGCATTAGCTTCACCTCCAGTATGTGTAGCTGAGGATGTTTTCAAGTTGAGTAGGCTGCTTATATATTTAAAGTCATTGAGCCAGTAGGAATACTATCTTCCACCAATGGAATCAGCTGAATATAGATGGATGTTTTCAAATGCAAACAGTTTACATTCTACTGGTGATTGTTTTCAGACAAGTGCTCATGCATTTTTTTCATGTACATGCAGGGTCTCACACTGAGTCAGGTTTGTTTTGGTGGTGAGGACCTTCTATTTACTGTGTAACAGCACAATCTTGCACACACTTCCAGCCTTCTAGTGGGATAGAGATATGTAAACATTCTCAAGAACTGCATGCATCCCTAATTCCCATGAATCCCCTGTAAAAATTATATTCAGTCTGGACAGTCTGCTGATTTCACCAGCCATTATTATCACCTCAGGCCACTTCAATTTTCTCTTCCCTTGATTGTTTGCCACTGACTGGAATCACTATTGTTTCCAGCAGCTGAGCATGAGTTTTTTCTGTGTTCTCCAAATGAAGCCAGCCCCCTCTGGCAGTAAAGCTGAAGTACTCACTGCTTTTTCTATGTTGATAGACACATTGTACCTCCAAAACTTTCTATGAGAGAGAGGGTAGGGCTAGTTTCAGAGGGAGCTGTACATAGAAGCACTCCAGGCTAGACATAGCAGAATTCTACTGTTGTTAACTGAGGCTCAGTAGTTTCTCTGGAATCTTTTGTATTTGGTCAGTATTTCTTTGGTCAGTTTTCAGAGGATAGAAATGGCTATTTTTGACAATGGTATCCAGTTTTTCTATTTCACTTTGGAGGTGCTTTGCCAAGCTAACTACACATTTATTAACCTGAAACAATGAAGAGTATAATAATGAAGCTTACCATGTGCCCATTTATTATTCCAAGTATTTTATTACTTCATCTAATTTATACCAATTAATAAGCTCCTTTAGTCTTTATAACTCTGTGTGATTATCATTTACAATGCAGAAAGTGGGCAGAGGTCTTGTATGTATATATGTATGTATGCATGTACGTGTGTGTGTAAGTGTAAGTGTGTATGGATAAGTATGTGTAAGAGCATTAGAAATATAAAGACAGCATTTTTAAAGGAGAAAAGAATCATGGAAGATTTTCTAGAGGAATAAATACAATTTATCTATAAGAGCAAGGACATTATAAATAGAGGATCATTAAGAAATAAACAACAACATTATGAAAACATGATTTCCTTTATTACTTTTCACTGCCCTATTTTATACCTTTGATCTTTGTTATTTTTACAGAAGACTTGTGTCTGATTAACTTGGTACCTATTTACCCATGCTTAAGGCATTTCTACAATATATTTACTTTACTGTAACTGAGAATTTGTGTTGAATGAGAAGAATGGAGTAGGTGGAGAGTATGACCTATGGTTAATCACACATCATTAAAAGTTCACACTATTACCTTTAAAAGTAGCCTAGTAAATGAATACTTAAAATTCCATAAAGTGGTTGCTTCTTGTTACCTGTCTGCTCAGGGGTTCTAGACTGTAGTCTGGATATCCTTTGTGTTATATCTAAAAATCCTTAAGAGAGTCATCATTTGAGCCTCATGAGAAGGAGAAATAGATAAGTTCTCCTGAGTAAATTGGGACCATGAGGCAGGGCAAGGAGAGATGGAAGGAGAGCATGAGGGAATGGGACAGTTGAGTTGAGAGAGTGACAGAAAGGAAGAACAATAGAATAGATATCTTGATAGAGGGAGCCATTGTAGGGTTAGAGAGAAACCTTGTGCTAAAGAAACACTAAAGAACCCACAAAGATGACCCCCAGCTAAGACTTCAAACAACAGTGGAGAGGGTATCTAAACTGGCCTTCCCCTAAAATCAAAGTGATGACCACCCTAATTGTCATTATAGAGCCTTCACTCTGCAGCTGTTAGAAGCAGATACAGAGATCCATAGCTAAGCATTAGGTCTAGCTCTCAGTCCAGCTGAAGAGGAGGAAGAGAGATTCAAAGGGGTCAAGATCATGATGAGGAAACCCACAGAGACTCCTGACCAGAGTTATTGGGAGCTCACTAACTCTGAAAAAGCTCGGGTCTGTTCATGTCCTGAGGTAGCTGGCTGTTTCATTTCACTTTCCAGGCTCTGTGGAAATGAGGCCAGATATGGTACCTCTTGGACCTGGCAAAATGCTGTCCAAGGTAAATGTAAGTTGACTCCCTGGAGCTCAAGAAAACTTTGAGTTCACAAGAAAAGATAAGTTTTAGGCACATTGGAAAGCAGCCAAAGGAAATTTAAAGTTGTGAGCTTGTGGCTATGGAGATATAGTGACGGAGTATAGTGCTTAGTACTCTGCCACAGCAAGATTAATAACTTATCAGAATTCTTTTGGTTAATGTTAAAGTCATGGACAATAACACAGGAAGAGTAAGGAATCTGGAACATGTTTCATTCTTTTATAAATCTTAAATCATTTTGTCCTTATCAGCACTTCTGCTTTCCTCTCTTCACATAAACAAACTGTACAGCACCTCCTTCTTTTCCATCACCACAGCATCACCATGACACCCTCTTTCTATTGATGGTTGGATTACTGGTGACAGTCAACAGTAAAATGTTAAACTGAAATCCAATCCGTTCTGTAAATTTATCTCATTACTGATCTGGTAACAAGATAAATTGTATACACCTCATAGTAGTTCTAGGGGAATGAGACATGTGGCCTGAATTTTATACACAAAGAGAACTGAGAAGACAGTTTTGGCTGTGGCTGTTAAACTGACAAAGCTATAACTAACCTAGTAGTCATCAAATCGCATTAGAGTTCTGAGAAGCAGAATTAGTGATTGAAAAATGACAGACACTTGTGTAATGGTTACCATGGTCCTCTGTGGTCTTTGGGTACAGAAGTTCTCAGGGTAGCATCAGTCTTTGGGTTCCAGTCCCAGAAGATAAGACATACTTTTCTATGGAGTAGAAACTTGTGTGGGGACCAGCCTACTATGTCTAGGCAAATTGAGGCCATTGATTTCCCAGTGTCTTGTTGTCCACAATCTTGTAGTTAAGAACAGGGTCTTGGCAGCAGCTGAGGTGAGAAGCAGTTTTTTGCTCAATGCCTACTGTTGCTGGATTTAAGGTAAGCTTCCAAGAAGAGGAAGTAGCAGTTCTTCTGTGCCCATCCATCTTCTTTAGAGGAGATAGGGGTGCTACCAGGAGCTGACAGTGTCTATCGTGAAAAGCTTTTTTTTTATTAAACATTTAAATGCCATATTCTACATATTTCTGAAGCATTTGAGGACCATCATATCTTAATAAACAAGCTTTGCTTGTTCTTATTTACTTGTCTTAATCTTAACTTTGAAAACATATACAAGAGACTAAGTCAAGATTATCACTCGAATTAGATTAGTACTTATCATGACTATAATTAAAGATCTTGATTATTTGTAAGGTGACTATTAACTTGTATTCCTTAACAGTCTACAATATGTTAACAGCTTTCATAAGACGAGGACCTTACATTCCATTCCTGTCAAGTGTAGTCTTTAAAACAATTATTTTGAATTAAACCCCTAGAAATATCAAAATAAAACTTTTGAGTCATCGATAATAGGCTCAGTAAGGAAACCAAAATAGCCATTCTGTGGATAAAAACAAAACAAGTTTGTACCAAACGTGTATGGCTGTCTACTGAGAAGGTAAGAAAAAAGTGATAGATGGAAGATCACCAGGGCCAAATGGGGCAAGTGAGAAGGGACTGAGGGAACACAGAGGCCAGCACTGCCCCTTGAAAAACCATGGGGGCTTCTGCCCAAATGCCCAACTCTGGGAAAGGACCTTCTCAAGGGACCAGGAATTTTATTGCAGAATACATATCTTGTTTATTAAATACCTTATTTATCAATCACATGTCCTCCCTTATTTAAATTTTCTAGAAGCTTGGTGTTGAACATTTGGCAAAGATTAAGTACTTGGGTGTACATCTCTGTCAACTTTTATTAATCTAAATAGAAGTTTAGAATCTTAAACTTTTATTGCCATATAGATATATTTTAAACTAGAGTTGAATCACATATAATGACATTTCTTTCCTCATACAAAAGTCCTTATCAGTCCGAACTATTGGATGCTTGTTGCTTTCTTAGTCTAAAAACAGATACAGTGAATATAGTGCTTATTAGGATTAGGAAGTATACTCCTTAACCTTACTAAAAGGTGGCTGCAAGCCATCATATATGTGTGTGTGTGTATTTATGTTTATGTATGTATGTATACATATATGTGTATATATATAGAGAGAGAGAGATCAATCCAACTTACATTCACACATATAGAGTTAAACCCAAGTCACATAGCATACATAAACACATACAAACCTTAAACAAGAGCTGAATAAGTTTATAAATAAAAAGAAAGGAAAAACCAATGTGTGCTGAACCATATGAAGCTGGCTACTCCATCTCTGACTTACACATTACAGCAAACACACAGGACATTAGAAAGGGATAACAGAGAGACAAAAGCAAATTTGGAAGCAAAGAAAAAGAAAGTGGAGAATGCTTAGTTCCCCATGGGCCTGGTTCAAAGATTCCTGAAACCAGTCTCATGTCTAGGGGAGCGGTCAGAGGCAGGTAGCCTTGCCAGAGACCCCAATGTTGGTACTGAATGGAAGGCAAAGCTGTCAGTAAAGGAGAAAGCAGATTTCTTACAAGTGGAAGAGAGCAGATCTGTTGTGGGCAGAGTAGGTGGGTAAGGTCCTAGCATTAAGTGGGTACCTTTGGCGTACGCTGCTGAGGTATGCCACTAAGCAAGATGCCACACAGAACAGAAAGTGAAAGAAGTTTATTGGGAGAGGAAGAGCCAAAGAGTGAAAGAACCAAAGTGGGAATCAGAGTTGGGAATTGAGAGTGGCAGACAGACAAGAGGAAGAAAAGCAAGAGAGAAAAGGAGAAGTAGGGGGAGAAATTAGAGATAAAAGGAGGAGTAAGAGACAAGGGAAGAAGGCAAGGGAGTGCAGTCTGCCTGGGGAGTATTTTTAAAGGGTACACTTGTCATATAGCTGGAGATGGAAAGGGACCTGGTGACAGATCATATCGTAACTGCTTTGGCAGCAGAGGCAGGCTACTGCTGCTGCTGCTGCTACAACTAACATTGGAATTCTTTAATGAAAGAAGAACCAGATTAGATGTAGAAGAGCCCAGGTTTTTTTGTTTGGTTTGTTTTTATATTTGAGAGCATTTACTTAATGAACAGAGTAAGTGTAGCTTAGCAAGCTTCATAGCTATCAGAAGAGTATGGAAACAGGATGGAAGAACAGAAGGATGGCTTGGAGTGAAGGTAAGAGAAAGCTTGAAAATAGTGTACCTCTTTCCAGTTATCCAATCGCTGACAGAAGTGGCAAAGATTTCTTAAAATATTGAGGTCTAAACTGCCATTAGATGGCCATTTTGATCTGTTACCTAAGGGGTATTTGGACTGGTCTGACTGCAAAAGCAGATGAGTTTAGAAGCCCTTAAGTCAAGTGCTATGCCTAGAGGTTTGAGGTTTTCTAAAAGGCATTCCAGAGGGGAAGTTTGGCTTATGCTGCTAGGTGCAGTCCTCATGAGTGAGAAAACAAACAAACAAACAAACAAAAAACAAAACAAGGACCTGGAATTTTTAGCCGCCCAAAGGTCCAGTAGGAGGCTGAGCTCCAACAGAAGCATGGGGTTACCTCGTACCAGGGTTTGTCTATGAGGCCAAAAGGTAAGAAACCATTGTTGAGAGAGGAAGCCTCACTTCTGGGGAATGGTGGGAGGGGACTGTCAGTGAAGGGGGCCAGCCAAGTCCTAGAAAGCCATGACTGGAGATTCTCCCACTTCCAAGGATGCCAGTGAGGTACCAAATGCTCAGTGGTCACTCCCACAGGTCTAGGGAAGGGTTTATGCAGACTGTGACAAGGGGGACTTACCAATCATGCTGGTGTTGGATGGAGGGCCCAGTGATTGGGTAGTTGGAATGTGAACCTGCCATAGGTAGTCTGGCTCCAATGTCCTCGATGCCTCAGACTGTTGGTAGGTAGGAAGAATTGCCAGGAGAACTTACAAGTCTTGGCACCAAATGTTATAGTTTAAAAGCAGTGCAAAGTAGTCAAACAATACAACAAGGCTCACTTGGGAGGTTTATTGGGAGAGGGGAGAGAAGGAGCAGATTCTGGTCTCTGGAAAGGAAAACAAAGGAAGAGAAAGAGATGGGAGGTGGCTGAGGCTGGTCTTTTATAAGGGAGCCTTAAGGAATGCACATAGAGGATACTCTTAGTGGCTGCAGATGAGGACATAACCTGTCAAGACCCTAAGGGCAAACCAGTAGAGATGCATGAATATTAACATCTTCCCCCCACCTCCAAAATTCATTCTAAGAAGATTTGATACAGATATAAAAACTAGAACTCTTCTATTTCTTTTCTTTTGAAGTACTGTGTTATTTACTTTGGATAACTATCATTTTATTTAGGTTAACTGAACCTAACAATGCAAGACTAAAAAATAATCAAATCTTCTCTAAAAGTTTTGACTACAACCTAACATTTCAAGGTGATATCTTTAAAGTTTCCTAAAAATAATATTCATTGGTCACTCTTACTACCCTCAACAGACACAAACAGTCCACAGGGGTTTCTCTTTAGAGTGGAAGAAAATGGCCAGCCTAGGAGAATTATGAGAATAACTGTACTAGGGGCCAAGAACTAGAGAATTTCACAGTTATATAACCTAGGCCTTAGGCAAACCATTGATATAGACAAATTTGTAAAGAAGAACAAAAGGCTCTCAGAGGTTATTAATTCCTGAAGTTTATGTCTAGAGAATGAGAGAATCAGGTTATGTACCTAAGCAATCTGACTCTAGGATCCCAGCTCCTAAACACCACTCTTGGTTAGTATTATCCTCAGAAGGAAACATATGAACTTTCTATTGTGTAATCAGAAGAGTATCTCTCTTTAAATGATAAGCTATGTAGGCAGCAAAATGTAGAAACAGCTTTATAATCAAAGTTGAAAAGATCCCAGACTCCTCTTGAGTTACTTTTACTGCTTTGACTTTTTCACTCAACTATAAAATTGAGGTAATATTGATATCAACCTCTGTAAGACTATTATACAATGCAATAATGTATTGAAAGTAGTATGTAAATGGAGTGATATTGTTATTAGCATCATGTAAATGGATCTCAGAGAAACAAGTTGGAATCTTGTAGTTTTTGTATCTTGCTATGCCAGAGGAGAGGGAGTGGGGGCAGAAAGACACTAATAATCAGTGCCTGTCTTGTCCTAAGGTACTTGAAGAGGGGAGAGATAAAGCAGTAGAATGCTTTCCTCAAGCATAGTATCCAAACTGAAAATATTGCTATGGCCTTTTGTGTAACAAGAACTTCCAAGCATTTATTTTTCTCGAACAACACAAATACAGATGAACTAGCAGGGCAATAAATCCCTATAGCTCTTTTGCAAGTATATAAAGACAGCGATGGGCTTTTAAGCAGGAAAAGGGAGCTTCTACGAACTACTAAAAACCAGAAGGGCAGCCACTCAATGCACATTTGTTAATTGATGAGTTGATCTTGCTAACTGCTAAAAGGATGACCCATATTCAGCTGAATGAGTTAGATAGATTATTGTAGCTCTGTGTGTCAGAGAAATTAAGGTGGTTCACTTTATTGGAAACCGACAATGGTCAACAGGGCTTTAGATGGAAAGGTTTTGAAAATTATAGAAAATAGAAATTTTATAACACAAGATCCAGATGACTTATGCATTTATTACTCATAATTTGTTCACTATGAGGGAAAATCATTATAAATACTGCAGGAAAAGCAAGGATTTGAGGTTTAGTGCTTCTTTAAGCTTCAGTGGATATCCAGCAAGGAGCTGGTTTGTGATGAAACTCTAAGTCTAGTAAGTGGTCCCATTCAAGGTATTACCGGGAAGAACACTAACTTTTTTTTTTTTAATCCGAAACAAAGTATCTTTCTCCTTTCATTCTTCACTGCATGTAGTGATTCATAAAATTTTGTTGAGAAGAAACTTGTGTAGAGCATACATTTCCCTTCATGAAATGATGACAATAATGAACAAGATAGGTCCAATTTCGTGTTGCTTGTGATTATGTAACTTTGAAGAAAACATTTTAGAAATTTAGCTTCTTAAAAAGGAAAATTAGCATTCAAATTTGATGCTCTAAGGATTACTGTGATGATAAGATTAACTTAAGAATGTACATGGCATGTAGGACAGACATTACAGATCACGATAGCAAGGTTAGTGGTGGAAGTTGGAACAGTGGTAGCAGATGTGGTAATGAATGTGGCAGTGTAGTAAATGTGGCAGTGACAGTGGATGTGGCAGTGGTAGTGGATGTGGCAGTGGTAGCGGATGTG